>BMAO01033156.1:0-17385 GCA_019973975.1 Trichonephila clavata | reverse complement strand
ATTAAATATATTATTGAACATAAACAATGATACTCGGTGGTTCCCGAGAAATTAAGATTCAGAGAAGAGCTATTTAAATATTTACAGTCAGGGTGTGGTCGTAACCTTTTATCTAAATTTAGGTATTGGGATAAACAGAGTTTAGAAGAGCGTGATTGTTTCTTGAAATGAAGAGAGATATAGAATTACCATTATACAAGATTTTCCCAGATGAAAATTGATTTAACTACATAGATTGATGTGTTTAAATATACTACAAATGTTTTCACATTGTAATGTTACGTTTGTTTGGTAATGTAATTTTTGTAAACACAAGAGTATAAAATTAGTTTTAATTACGATAGAGCTCGAACGAGATTTGGAGTTGAGTTGTTCATTAAATACTGTATAATGATTACTTATTTTAAACGTATATTTTTTTAATAAAAGGAAGGGTTTGTGAACGCGTGTGTACAATGTAGCACAAAAACGAAAAGAGATAGAAGTGCGATGCTTTGGATTTTTTAAAATTTAATTTCTGTGGTGATAAGAAGTTGCATCGATTACTGAATGCGACAAGTTATTTTTCATAGAATCTTTATAGATTACAGGTTAAAGTGCAGTATTGGGGGGCTCTTGGCGATGTCAATTTTTTTTGGCGAACAAAATCGATCGCCAGGTTACTTCACTTAGCAATAGGTGTCCAGAAGCCAGAATGAATTCGTTATCTCACCATGATATCATTATAAAAATCGCCAAATCCCCTCATACTATACTTGAGCCAATATACACATAGTTTGTTTATTTATTTATCGTTATATTTATTTTTTTATTTGTTCTTTGCGACATAATTGTTTCCGGAATAAATCACCGAAAGAAGTATTCTTTTAAAAAGTTTCATTATAGTTTGTGTAACAGGCTTTGTGCTTACAGCTCTGTTTTTACACCTTGATATGATTCGTTTGAAATTGAACTTATTTTTTTTGGTACTAATTTGATATTGGTACATTACTCGTGATTGGCATGATTTTGAAAATAACGCCGAATAGATCTTTGGTGGATAGTCTAATGCTACCGTATTACAATGTATTGCCCCAACTTGGCAAAATTTTACGACTATTTGACAGAAAAATCCTCAGCCTATTTAAATACCATTTCTTCAAATTATGTAAAGAAACATCTATATTTTGTTATTCCTTTTCATTGACACAATAAAAATGATGTTCAAATCAAATGAGAGAAATTATTATATTAATAACTAAATAATGATTTGTCCTTATTCTCAAAAACATTCGGGTAGAATCCTAGTTGAACCCCTTGTTTTTTTTTTTTGCACCAAATGCCTTAAAGGGAAAATCCCATTTTTCAATTTGCCAACTTCAACCAAATTCTAACCATGTAGCTTACGTGCAAGGGTTGCCAACATTGCACCAAAATTTACTACTTACAAAAGTCACCGCAGCGAAATTGGCCCCACGGCGAATTGGGCCTTGGTATCAAAACAAATATTCTAACGTGTTTTATATGAAAAAATACCATTCAGTCAGATTTTGGTGGAAAATGGCACGATTCGTGTGGTGCCAATTTGGCTGCGGTGACGCTAAGACTTAAATATTCTAAAAATATGCTGCCAAATGTTTTGTTACCAAATCAGTGAATTCAACTAAGATCCAACTAAATAATTAGCAATGATAATCATGATCATAGATATATTTACAGCTGGTATGCTGTAAAAGTGGATATAATACCCAGGGCTAAGCGATTTAAGAAGATAAATTCCTTGCAATACTTTGAGAGTTTTAACATATATTCATAACAAATAACTGGATGTCATTTAAAGCAGATAAACCGCTCAACTGAGTATTTATATTACATACAAAATCTTCATAGGCAATGCAAATCAAAATTTTTGAATAATGGAATTTGACCGCTATTTATTTTCTATCCATCAGTTTCTGGAACAGATAAACAAAAATTTTGCAAAGCACTATGTAATTTAGATTATTCCGAGTACTGAAACTAAGTATGTGAATTGAGAGTTTTTCTCTTTTAATAAACATGTACGAGAGAATATTATTAACTCTGTCTTAAAGGTTTCTCTGTTTTTTTTTCTATCTATGTTTTAAAAGTCTTAAAAATTATTTTGAATAGAAAAACTTAGATCAACTTCCCAGAGGTTATTTGATTTAAAATACACATAACTAACATTAATGTTATATAATAACTAAAACAAATTATATATATTTTAAATACGTTATGCTCATTGTTGCAAGTATATAAAATAAGTCTGTGTTTTCCACTTTGAGGGTATAAGAAAATAAAATGTAAATAGAAAAGTAACCATCCTAACTAATACTTTGACCAAACAGTTTGAAAAAAAAATAACTAAGCCGATCTTCAGTTTTCTTAAAACATAAGACTTGGGGTAAAGCGGAGAATAAACACGAGAAGCAGGCATCCCTTCCAGCAGAAAATTTCAAGTGCCAGCTCTGACTCGAGGGAAAAATCAATACAAAAGAAGAGGAGGAGGATGTAAAACAATCAAGACTTCAAAAGTTTGATTTTATTTTTTCCCTCTTCTCCAACGGCTAGCTCGAAATTGACTTTTCTTATCAGCTGCAGGTTTAGTACCAAATCATGGACAGCGAGAAAGACATCGACTTCATTTGGCAGAAGCAAACAATAAAAAAAAGCAGGACATGCCGAAAAGAAATTCCATTACAAATAAAGTAATATAAGTTTAAGCGTAAGGAAGTTTAAACTTTTCTCTCAAACACGATACTCGGAATTGAAAAAGAATGCGAGTGGGTAGTCGACTTGGACAAGCTAACGCTAAAGCATCGAGTTGATTTGATGGGTTGGTTTTATTAGTATAAAAGGATATATTATTCAAGTTGCAGCAAACACCTTTGATGTACGGAAACAATTATTATAAAAAAATTTCTAAGAATTCCTACTTAGATAAACTAAAAAAAATTTATTTTAGTCACTTTTTTAAATAGTTACAATTAATATAAATATGTATATACATATGACAGAACCACATTATAGGAGGTAATTAATTATTAATTATCATTAAAGTTTCGCATGGTCATCCAAAACAATTCTGTATATGAAATTTTAGATCAAATGTTCAGCTTTGAGGGGAAAAAAATCTTTTAAAGATTTGACCCAAGTCGCTAAAATTGAAGCCAACGTGGCTGTATCCGAAATTCTTTAAATAATTTCAGACAATAATTTTAGTTAATTATAATTAAATTATCATATTGTCATCCAAAACAATAGTGTATATTAAATTTCAGCTCAAATGAGCGCTTTAAAATGTGAGAAAAAAACCTTTTCAAGTTTTGACACAAGTCTCCGAAACGGTCCCTAAGTCGCCCAAAATGATGTCAACGTGGCTATATTTGTAATTCTTTAAATAATTAGTTTTAATAAATTAATTTTTATTAATTATAATTAAATGACTGTATTGTCATCCAAAATAATCGTGTATATAAAATTTCAGCTCAATAGAGTGCTTTAAAATGCATTATATTAACGATTGAAAATTTGAACAAGATAAATATAGAGAGAGAATGTGAGCTAATAGTAGGAATTGAAAAAAGCAAAAACAAAACCCACATGTGTAACTGCAAGAAAAATAGAACGGCAAGAAGAAAGCCAAAAATAGAGAAAGATTGCTATGACACGCAGAAGAAGCGTCACCTGTGCTTATCAAAATATGAATCACAATTTATTAACGTCACATTTAAAAGCAATCTGAAGGATACTGGATTAAGTGGAGTTCGCGCAGTGAACGTCTAGTTTATAACTGGAAAACAGTTTTTTGGCTGGTACAGATCTACGCTTTCACTGATTGTGGCAGCGAGAACTAAAGGATATAGGGTCTAGAGTGAGTGAGTGAATATTAACGTCAAACTGTTCAGTTACACGAGGGCTTTTGGCGACGGACCTCGTAATTTTGAACCATGGTGAAGTGACGAGGACGACACCTGAGCTGGCACCCCTCTCTCCTAACTACCACACCAACGGGAGGACGTTTGAGCTCTCGACAGATTTAACGTGCATCGCTCCCCTATTTGGCGGGTCTTTAGTGGTACTGGGCTCGAACTCATGACATGCCTGCCACGATCCGATACCTTGACCACTTAGCTATCGTGGCTATAATGGGGACTGGAAGGTAGTGGACAACAAACTATTTACGCGGATAGAATCTTCTTTAGAATATTTAAAAATATTGAAATTTTCTTAAATTTGTAACGTTGGGAAATGTAAAATTTCACAAACTCATTAAGATAAGAAATTTGAAACGAGTTAACAAGATTATATAAAACAAAATCCATTAGATAAAGATTTTAACTTTGAAAAATTCTTTCAACATGTTTTCTATTCCTGATAATTTACACACATCAATATTTTTCAAGACTAGTTTTAAAGAACAGAAATATAGCTCTCTTAATACAACCTCGTCCAATTCAAACCTTTTCCTTACACGAAAGCCCATGCCAGAGAGTACATGTAAATTCTATTTGAGGCTCATTTCTGTTAAAATGGGCTCAACCAGTCTCAGAGTGGGTGCTTAAAAATTTAATAGTTCATTTATTTATAACATTAACAGTTCTCGTCTTGAGATAATACATACATTTTAAATAAAGGATGCACAAGGCATGTTTCGACTCTGAAAAAAAATCGCATACTCAGAGAAAGATTGTTCCGCTAAGTGACGATGACACTTGAACAGGTCCCCACGTGATGAATTTGAGTCTCAATAGATCTATCAACGCGCATCAGACCTTGTACACGGCGTGTCTTTAAAGGTTCCAGTGGTCATGGTCGAACCCACTACTCGATAACATGGCCACGAACTCGTGGCCATGACTACTCGGCTAGCGCGGCCAATAAATTCTTAGGGAGTACGTTTACAAAAGAAATAGGAAATTCACAGTTCTACACAGTTATTACGAATCGGTATAAACTCGGGAGAGTAAACGAGTTCATTGGAAGGGGTATTATCGATAAAACCGAAGCAAATTGTACAGGAAAACGAATAATAGTAATAATAAAAATAAAAGAAAAAACCCAAGAATTGAATACGCAATATTTCCATATTACTAATGCTGCATTTTTGCACAATATTAAATAATTATATTTTTAATATTAATTCAATGAAAAACAATTTAACTACACATTTAGCATTTTTAAAAGCTGACAGATTTTATCAAATTTAATTAGAAAACATATCTAACACAAAAAATACTCGCTGACCTATAAAAAAAATCAAGTATGTTATAATAATAATCCAATATTTTAATTTCAAATGACATTAGTATATGTTCGTCAGCACAAGCCAGATATACTAAAATTCAAATGATACTAAAATATATTAATTAAAAACGCTTTTTTACACAAGAACAGTTATAACAGTGAACGAACTTTTCAAATAACTCTTAGCATTGTGTGTGTGAGAATTTCCCTCTCCTCTTGCCAAATAATTTATTTTTCAAAACGTTAAGAACATTCCTCAATTTTTCATGACATTTATTATCCCCAAGAAAAATCTTTTACATTAAAAAAAAATTTGCTTACAAGGGGAGGGTACCACTAAGGAAGTTCATTTTGGGACTGGACTTAGTATAATAGTAGTACTCCATTAGGGTGTTCACCCCTCAATGTATTAGTGCCAAATGGCCAGCCAAATTCGAAGAAAATAGCCTTCGAAATTTATGCTTAGCTTTTATGCAATTAAGTTTTAAATACCTCTAGCGACGCAGTAGCACAGCTGGCAAGGCACCTGCTTTTCGTGCGGAGGGATAGGGTTCGAATCACGCGATAAACTTACCTTTTTTCCCCCAAGTCATTAAATTATTTTTTAAATTAAATAAAATTTATTAAATATTAAATGATATTTTATGAAATTATTTTGTATTTTACAAAGTAAAACATTTACTGTAATTATATAAATATTTATATTATATTTTACAAATTTATTTTTATATTAATAAATAAAATATTATATATAATATAACATAATCTATAAAATATATTATCATTAAAATAAATTATTTTATAATTATATAAAATAAGTCCTTCTTAAATAAGTTTATTTAATTTTAAAAAAAATAATTGAATGACTTGAGAAAAAAAAAGTTGATCGCGCGACTCCAATCCTACTCGCAAATTAAATATATAATAGTGTACTATTTGTAAGAGATTTCAATACATTTTAGATGAAACATTCTTCGGAGTAATTAGATTGGCAAGATGGCCAACGGGCTAAATTCATAACGGTCGCATGATAAATGCCCTCACGTGGTTCTCCATCGAATTCAAAACTGACATTAAACTTGTACTCGCTGTTCTACTTGTAAAATTTAAATAAAATTTCAAATTTTATAACTGGGTTAACAAATTCAAGTATTAAAGTTCTTCAATAATTTTTCAAAATTTAAAAATACACAAAATATTTTTTTTAATAAAGTGCATTTTGTTTACTTATAAGCATTATAATTACTGACATATGTCGGATACCTTAATGGCTTAGGGATGTTCTGAAAAAATATTAGCACTATATCCGTCATAATTCCAATAAAAAAATGGCACTTTTACCATTGCTTAAAGATAATCATTATCTAAAGGCAAATTAACTTCACAGATCTGTTCTCTAGTACCAAATGAAAACTTATGATAAACTAATTAACTGCCACTCATATTTGAAAACACATTTTTAATTAGCAAAAATACTCCTTTTATTTCAGTCACCTATAAACTAGAACCGACTTTATTAAGGTCCCTTTTTTTAAATTAGCCTATTGTGGTATAACTCTTATGAAAATTATAAAAAAAAAACCTCTCGAGAAGCCAAAATGAATGGAATTTTAATTCCAACTAAAAGTAAAGAGAGCACATTAAGAAATGAAGAGCACAAATCTTATTGAAATTTTTTTTCTACTCTTGAAAATCAGAATCAAGATTTGTGAAATATCAAGAGGTTTCAGCAATCCAGGTATTAAAAAAACCTATTAGAACATGTTTCCATCTTTATACTTAAAAAGAAATTGTCGTGGATTCCATTTGCAAACCAACGTTAAAAAAAGAAAATAAACGAAGAATAAAAACTCAGCAAGAATGCTTTTAGAACGGCATAAGTAAGAGCATGGCAATAGCTTTCTCAATCTCAAGATGCCGTAATAAAAGCGACTTCGCTGGAAAAAAGTTAAGCGAGTAAGACCTCTACAACGACATCTCGTTACTTAAAAAGACTTCTTTAATTTAAGATCTCTCTGCTTAGAAACGTTGAATTTTTAATGATCTGGAGACACTGTACCGAGTAGAAAAAGGTGTAATTTTTTTCCTTTGAAGCCAAAATTAAAATGCCAGAGGAACTTAATTATGACGATAGAACTTTAAAACTTAATTAGAAGAAAGTATCAAAGATCGTTCTTTTTTACCCTACCGAAGTTAAGCCTAACGCAAATCACCATTTGGGTTTAAAAGTGATGCCATTACCATATACCTTAATTATAAGACTCGATTTAATGGTATCTGTGGGACTTGTAATGAGTATTCGATCAACAATTACAGATTCTGGAGAAAAACAATTTAAAATGACTGTTTAATAGGGGAAAGTTAATGAAGTATTAAGTCAGAGAGATGCGAGAAAAGTGACTAGAGATAAAAAAAATTTAAAAACACATTACATTTTTAACTTTTTAGTTATGATTATGATACATTTTTGACGTTTAATACAGATAAAATCTTTCTCTCCTCTTTGGATTTATCTTTTAAAAATGTTGTAATCTTGGTAATAACTTGATATTACAATTTATGACAAAAAGGGAGTTTTTTTCTCAAACAAATGTAAAAATTATACATAAATAAGTACTTAAAGTACTATATACTTTTTTTTCTCTAATTTTCTATCATGTTGGTGCTTAAATTCTTATAATTAGTATTTAGCCAAAAAAGATTTTTCTCTTCACTATGAATTCAAATGAGTTGGACTCAATGACACTGAGAGAGAGAAGTTTCACAGTAGATACTGTCTAAATTAATCTCTAAATTTTAAAATCAGTATTAGTTGACAAAGGTGATAGTTGAACTAAAACTACGCTTTTTAAACGTTGTTAAACAGCTTTCTGTGCAGTTGTAAGCGCATCAGGTTGGAGATGACTGAATTCGAAATAAGGCCAGCTGTTGGAGTTCGTAGGATGGGCGCTACTGTAATTACCAATATATCCGAAATGTTTGATGTTTCAAGAGGTATGGAATCCAAGATTTTTTTTACCTCAACAGTTTTTTATTTTTAAAAACTGTTTCATCTAAATAGAGGCAGTGAAGAACAGTGAAGTCCTTTGAAGAGGATTATGATGAACAATAAAAAAAATTGCATTTGGAAAAAGGGACTGCAGGACTTAATATTGCAAATCCTGTCAGGACCAAAAGAAACATTTGTTGGGAGCCCCACAAGCAAAGCATTTCAGAAAAAGCTGCAATTCTCAAGTTTCTCATCACGGATCTATGAGGAAAAGGTGGTTTCAAAGTCATAGAGTCGGAATTATGCAGTAATAAAAGACGGTTATTCAGTTCGAAGAGTGTTGATTAACGTTGCTTTCTGGGTGAGTTTACATCTGGCGCGCACCAAATGGCTTTGGTGAACGTCCAGTTACTGCCAAGAGTGAGACATGCTGAGGATTTGGTCATGGTTTTGACCAGCCTTTATCATAATATTTTAAGGGACCCATCATTACTCTACCAGGTCACGTTATTGCCAATGATCACATAGCCCTTCAGATCATGTCGATATTATAGTGCAAGCTTCATTCCCCAGTGGCGATGCTATATGTAAATAGGAAAAACACTGTTTACACAGTTCACATCGTCCAAGACTGATTTTCTGATTTAAAAAAATTGAGCAGGGGGATGAATTGCTAAATCCAACATGGTGATTACAGTCGCCAGATTTTTAAATTATCGAGTCTTCGTGATCTACTTACAAGAGAAATCTACTAGTGCGCTATCCACCTCCATCATCGTGAACGCGGAACAACTCTTTTCAGGAGGAATAGTGCAATATTGCCACGCAAAGGGTATTATGCCTTTATTTATGCATTTCAAAGAAGACTGAGAAGTTTTGAACTTCAATGGGGCTTTTTTACGCCGTATTAGTCTCGAAATGCTTCTCCCAGTGTTTCCTTATTTTTGTCCAAACCTTTTGTATCATTGATACATTACAATATCATTCAATGTTTTTATGTTATTAGTTTAAAATATATCACATACAAAAAAATTAGAAAACATTTAAGATTCTTTAGTAATTTATTTTTGTTCAGTTCTTTTTTTTTTACAAAATCGAATTTTTTTTTTTAAATCAAAGGGGGCATTTGGGAAAAAAATGAGTTTTATCAAACTATGTTTATTATAAACAAAATTTTTTTATAATAAACAAGTATTAAGTTTAGGGGCTTATCTATTATATTCTTATTATCTCTTTAAATCAAAAAGATTTTCAAAGTTACGCTCGTTATTAGCGGAACCATTGGGCTAAATTCCATGATGATTCCAAGATAAATAAAATCACGTGGTCTCCACTGAATTCAAAACTGACATTAAACTTGTACTTGTTGGTCTTGTAGACTTGTAACTGAGTAAAGATGTTCAAATACCAATAATCAAAAAGGCTTTTCAGAATTAAAAAAATTCTTATCGTACATGTACCAAAAAAAATTTCTACAAAAACCAAATTTGGCAATACAGAAGCGCATGAAATAATTGGCTGGAAACACGCGATTGCATTTATCATGCGACTAATGAAGTCCAGTGAATTTATGAATTGAAAGACCATTAAAACAGATGGCTTAAGAGATTATAAATGATATCCCTCCTGAGGATGACAGCAAATTTGAAGATGGTAGAGCAGGAAGTGGTGCTTTCATAAGCAATTATGAGGGCGATAATAAATTTAGCACCCGAAACTCTGACTTATGTTCTATTTTCAGGTCAGAAATAACAGCTATTGGTAAGGCTCTGGAGTATGCCATTAACACCAATAAATGGAATATTTGGATATTGACTGACAGTGAAAGAGCTACACAATATCTAAGGAATTGGCCGAAAATTTATAATAAACCTTACCAGGATATTCTAGTACTCTCTGGACTTGGTCCTAGCAAATCGGTATGCTTCCAGTGGTTCCCTCCCCACGTTGGGATGTACAATAACGAGACTGCAGATACACTTACAAGAAATGGATGTGATCTTCCGATCACAAACTCTGCAGATATAACGCCTTTGGAAATTCAATCCCTCCATAAAAGTAAATTACTCTCCACGTGACGTCTCCTGCCAGATCATAACTGGTATTCTGCTAGTCGCTAAGGGCAATCTCTATCGTTCAGTGGCCTTAGGGCTGTCCAATCGGTATTGGCGAAGTTTAGAAGGGGGCATTTAAGACCTATGAAGTTCTAGAATGGTGAAAGAATTTTTCCTCCGTGTTCCTGTTTCTTCACTGCCAGCTTTTCTCATCTTTTCTGACTTGTTTGGGTGTCTCCTGGCTGAGGCTGAGCAGGAGAGGATTTTTTTACTTGTGGGACGAGGTCTTTTGGATCTGGTATAGGAAGTTCTACACCAGGGGGATAAGCAATGACATGAATTGAATGACAAGAAACACGTTAATACAGTTTTCATGTGGCTATGACATCCCATGAATTTAGCCAATTTCAACATAAATATAATTTTTTTACATAATATTCAGAATAAATATATGGATTTATTTTTTAAATTTATATATAAATGGAACACAAATAATTTTTTATCTAAAGTTTGGTACCGGTCAAATTAATTCTAAAAAGTTCCGACAGGGAGCAGCACAGAAATATTACAATAAAATTTTTTTATAAGCCTCATATCTTATTGACTAGTGGGCGAATAGAATGGACCAGGCTAAAATATATTTCCAGTTTGATTCTCATTGTTATTAGCTATATCCTTTTTACGACGTCCGAAGATCATAATAAATCATAATTTAGAGTAGAGGAAGAAAGATTGATGGAGACAACTTCGATCAACTACGGGATATAGAGATCGATGCGAGCATTTCTTACTTTTATAAGGCTTTTTATTCACTCGCAAAAATAATCGATATGACCGTGTACGTAAGTTTTTACTCAATAACACTGATTAATTGTTTCGAAGTTTAAGCCTTAGGTGCTTTTATGCAGTAACTCAAGAAGAAAATTGAGCATTTTCAGAATACTTTTTTTACTTAGTTTCTCTTTCAGTAAGTCTTTTCTAAGGGCGAGAATAGTCAATAACTGTTAATTATTGCTATCAGTAATCGAAAATAATTTATTTTCACATTATAATAGTTAACGGAGCTTCAGGATATTTTTCAAAGGAAAATTTAAATACAATCGACAATATCCCTTAGGGTAGTTATTTTCTACTTTTTTTCATTACTATAAATAGTCTGCAAAGAGCATTGTAATTTTGACGTGAAAAAGAACTCTTTTGATTCGACATTGTGTTGTAGTCATTTTGTATTTTTAATCACGATATCCTAAAAAAGATGTACATGCATCCCTAGTACAACATGGTTAATTTGTACCATGCAATATCGAAAGATTTATACGATTCTCTTTTGTTAGTTTATTTTAACTTTAATTTTTCTTATTTTTAAATTAATTATGTATGTACATAATATAAATTAGGGCAATATATATGTATCGTATTGTATTGAAACCGTGTTTTGTGTTGTATACGAAACTTTGAAATAATATAAATCAAGGCAATGTGTATCGTATTGTATCGAAATCAAGTCTTAAGGTGTAAAAATTTATGATTGCTGAAGCTGCATTCCAGTAAAACATACAAATGAAGAAGTTGTTGACTTCAAGTTTTTAATAAAAAACAAAAACACAAAATACAAAAACTAAAAATACGGCGTTCGGTGATCTTTAATTTTAAGGGAAAAGGTTTATATAGAAATTTCGTTCTTTTAGGGGACATGGTATGATTTACACAACTGTTTTAATTTAATGATTTTCAAACAAAATTTTTACTTCCCCCTATGTGTATGTATTATGTAAAGCAGATTTTGCTCAAAATTTCAGTAAAAGCTAACCATTTAATTTTTTAAGGGGAAAAAAAATCTGTGAAGGGATTTGAAAATGCTACCCCTCCTACAATTTCCAAGTTCTTAAACTTTGGAACTCCGCGACCTCCTCCTATTCAAACAATAATTATTATTACAAAATTAATACCAACGGCTTATTAGGATCACTAAATAAATTTTCATCATCACTTTGATCAGAAATTACAGCTAATCTATCCCCCCCTTAAAATTGGTTGAAACTCCTCTTCACAAATTATTTCTACATCCTTTCAAAAGTTATCTTACGTAGTTGCAATTACCTTGTCTGTTTCCATCTTGCAATTCTTTCAGAAATTTACTATAAGGAGCTAAAGAACCTTGCAATTCTCTTTTAAAGTATCCGCTACATTTTTTCAATAACAAAAAAAAAAAAAAATGTTCGTTTAATTCAATTAAATATTAATTGAAGTTTTGAGCCTAAATCGTATTTTACAGGTACCATTTTAAATGAGGGACGCCTGGACTCGCGTTAAAAAAGAGGGTTGAGATTTTTTGGCAGCGAACCAATGCTTAAATTACATAAAATACTTAATAAAAAATTACATTTAACATTCATGCATTCAACTTATATATAATTTATTGATAAAGTTTATTAAAGAAAACCTTTTATGTATTTGGCCTAAATTTAGTTATTTTTGTTTTATTTCAGCCACAAATTAAATGTTAATCTTTAATAAATACAAACGCATAATTGAAATCTTTATTTTATTTCATAAACATTAATGAGCAGAACAATGAAATAAATTCATTCTCGGCATAAAAATTGTGAATTTTTAAACATTTCAAAAATTTGAAATTAAAAATATAGAGTTAATCAAAAATCTTGCCTTTTTGTGCTCAAACTGTTATAATTAGACATATATTTGTTTGAATATATTGTAAGTAAAGTTATGAATTTTTTTATAAGACCATTTATCGCAGGTACTTGCAATGTTTGTCCCCTTGGTAGCTCAGAGACTGTCTAGATATTCCAGTTCTTGCCACATATTCTTTAAGGTTTCTTTTGTTACGAAGCCTGTTTCTTTAAACATTTCATATAATCGCCTAACTGATCTTGCATCAGGACGTCCACAACAATGTCAAAATTTACCCTGAACAAGGGCGAATTCGTTTCGTGAAAATGAAGCACATATTGGGCATTATCTTGAATCTAATCCATTTTGGCCGAAAGTGATCTTCCTTACACATGCACCCTCCAAGTCCCTCTTGAATGAGCACTCACGTCATCTATCGTACAAAAAAAAAAAAAAAAAAAAAAAAAAAAAAAACTCCTACTAAATTTTACCTATCCAGTGGTACAAAAGTTACATTGTTATATTAAACCGTGATTTTGTAATGAATTTTTATAATCAGAACAAGACTTTTTGTTTACTCTCTTTATATAAAAAGGTTTAACATTACTATATCAATTTTTTCCCTAAAAAGGAAATTTTCTCAAACTTTCGGTTTTGTTCAAAATTTAGGCTGAAATTCAAAGAGAGAAGTACATCGACATTAAAATCTATCCAGCTCTAACGAAATATATTTACTCAACTACATTCAATAAAGAAGCTTCAACACCTATTCTACACTTTTTAAACAGCTTTCAGATCGGCACCTATCCATCTACAGAGGGTCCTTTCCTTCTCATGTAGGCCTGATTGGGAACGAAGTAGCGGATGACATTGTGAAGGAGGCTGCCAGCGATCCTGTGGACCCGGAAGACCACACGGTCCTTTCGTTGACCAAGGTCTACTCCTGGGCTAAATAATTAATATATAGAACCTGGGTGGTTCTTCCTGTGCACCCATGATACTTTCAAAGACACCCAGGAGGCACCCAAGACACCCAGGAGACACCCATATCATTTAAGAGTTCCAGATCTTTATCAGACGGCATTCTCGCGATTTTCGACAGGTCACCTAAAGTGCATGAATTTTGAAGGTGGCATAAGAAACTTCCCAATTTGTTCCAAATGTGACCTCAGTCCTTTTTTTCCTCAGCACATTCCGCAATGTCAGGGGATTTCCCGTGAGGAGGCTGTTGCTTTCCCCTGCTGTTCTAAGACTTTTTTTCCTTTATTGAGAACATTTATAAACCCCGTGAACTACACAATGCACTACAAGGGGGCTTACAACACAAAGGAAAGAAGGAAGGACTACAACACAAACATCCACGCCTTCTCCGGGATTCAAACCCAGGCCCTACGGAACCGAAGTCAGTGTCACTAACCACTATACCGGATAGGCGGCTGTTCTTAGACTTTGTGAAGATTTATGAACTCATGGATCTGGTCTTGTTTCACTAGACCAGATGGGGATTAGTTCCACCACCGCGTTCAATATAATTTTTTTTCAGAAAAAAATTACTTTCTTATAAGGTTTTAAATTTTTTCAAACACAACTTTAATAGAACTTTTAATACCGAAAAAAAAATTAAACTACTGGAAAAACGAAAGTAATTTTTGAATTTTTCACTCAAAATTTATGAATAGTTGAAGTATAAGGAATCGAATTGTGGAATAATAAATCGACTATTTTTATGAACTTTAATCTAAATGATAGAGCCCAAACGGAAATTATGCTTTTAAATGAAAATAATTCTTTCACATCTTCAATATTTTCAATTCGAAACTCTTGCACATACAATCTGAACACCTTTCTTTAAAATTTGTAATAAAAACTAAAAATTGTGTAATTCATGTTGAACAACTATTTCATGCCTATTTTAATGAAAAAAAATTAAATGATCACGTGTCTTTAAATGACTACAGTTAATATTCACTTAATATTTAAATATATGCATTTTAGAAGCACCGAGAAATACATTTTAAGTACTAAACAAATTATAAATAATTTGTTACTTCATTTCAGTTCTTGAAAAAAGTGCGCGTGAACACACAATATACCGGATAATAATATACTGGAAGAAACAAATGTTACTGATACAAGAAAAAAATAAATTAAAGTAAACATTCAAACAAAAACAATATTCTTTGTACAGACGCTTTTTTTTAAGAAAAAAAGCAATCACAAACACACAACACACACACACACATAGAAAAAAATAGATTCATTTTGTTGAATATTGCATTAGAACTTGATTTCTTGATCCGATCTTTATTTTAAGGGGAAACAATATGATTAAATTGAGAAAAATTGGTAAAAAAAAAAAAAAAAATCAAATTTAATTTTTTTAGCCTAAACTATTTTTTATGTACTTATCTAAAATCTCACAAAATTTTAAAGCTCCCAGTTAAAACACGCAGAGTTATGATAACTTTTACATTCATTTTTATTCACCTCCCAATGGCAAATCAAAACTTGAAACTGACTTTTCAGAAAGATAAACAACTAGATTGTCTTTATTTTGAATGCCAAGGTATTTTCTTCTATAGTGCCTAAAGCTTTAACATTTTCTCTCTCTCTCTCTATAGACATATATATCTGTTGTCTTGTTATCTAGCAATTGCTATTCTTTTAAGTATTAATCATGTTAATTCATCTCTCTTGTAGAGAAATTTTGATTATATATATATATATATATATATATATATATATAATACATTTAATAAAGGTTAGTATGCATTTTTGAAACAAAGAAATGATTAATTTTTTAAAAATAATTGAGATTAGAATTTATATATTTAAGGAATTTTCAATAAGCACTTATAAAAAGAAGTATAGTGTACGAATAATAATCATGTAATCACAAAATCCATACCAACTATTGTTATACATAGTTTGACTACTTATAAATCAAATCTCGTGTGTCTATGACCCAGTGGCTCTTAAACTGTAGTCCTCGAACCCCCGGAGGTCCCCAGCGCCATTCTAGGGAGTCCACGAAGGTCTTTCATCTAATGTTAAGACTTCCCTGTTTTACAGACTCTGAAAGACCTCATGAAAAAATTGAAAGATGCGTCATCCCAGACTAGAGCACTAAAATTACCCAAATAAAAATATTCACTAGAACATGTATTTTGATCAAGAATATTAATTCAGTTTTCCAATTGTTGACGACATCATAGCCAATACAAAAACGTAATATTTTCAAAAATATATAGTAGTAACACATGTGCAAAGATTAAGAACTGAATTCACATAGCGTGCCAACACGGTAACGACTACATGTATCTCGATTTCCGAATCGAATTGTGCCTATATCACTTATTTGAAACTAATATTTTGTAATACTTTTTGTATACATTAAAATGAGATATTAACTGTTTTCATAAAGAAAAAAAAAGTGTTAAAGAGTCTATATGAGTAGCAGAAGCAATCTTAGAATTATTAAGGAACCCATAAATCACTCAGCCATGTAATTGGAGTCGGGAAGGGGGTCAAAATTTTAGGGGTCCACGATGTCAAGCTGATACATAAAGGGGGAGGTCGCGGAGATCCAAAGTTTAAGAACTTGGCAATTGTAGGAGAGGTAGCATTTTCAAATCCCTTCACAGATTTTTTTCCCTTAAAAAATTAAATGGTTAGCTTTTACTGAAATTTTGAGCAAAATCTGCTTTACATAATACATACACATAGGGGGCAGTAAAATTTTTTTAAAATCATTAAATTAAAAAAGTTGTGTAAATCATACCATGTCCCCTAAAAGAACGAAATTTCTATATAAACCTTTTCCCTTAAAATTAAAGATCACCGAACGCAAGTAACCGTAGACGATTCATTAAATCCCGCATCAGGTTATTGACTACTCACTACCCCGATACATCTCTTCATCCCTGTGCAATCCTTACATTCCCGAGATCTATTCAAGCGAGAGACCCCAGTCATTTTCTGTAAATTATTACGTACTTTCAGCAAACGATATTTAAAGGAAGGCGGAGGGGTAGGTCTTTTCCTCTTCCTCAAATAGAATTTGCTTATTTCGGGATGAACAGAGTTTATGATCATTGGCAGGGTAGGGAAAAGAATACTAGAGTTCCAGCTGTGTTTGAAACAAGGGGGGGGGGGAGTGAGACAATATTGATGTTTAACTTGATAAGCGGGTCTTCTAAAGGAAGTTACTATTGGGGGACGCTAAACCCGACTTTCCGAAATAAAGCCTTTGATTAAAAGGCCAACTGGTATGGCCTGGCAGTTAATCGATAGATGACTTCACAGAAGTCTTTTAGAGAGAGAATCAGAGTGACCAAAAGATAGTTGATCAAAAGGTAGCAGAATATTAGTAGAAGTTGAGCTCAGTTAATTGTAATAAATATTTCGGTATAACGAATTTAAAGGGAAAAAATAATAATGAAAGAAAATTTAAGAAAAAGT
>BMAO01033155.1:0-18952 GCA_019973975.1 Trichonephila clavata | reverse complement strand
ATTTACTTATATTGGTCAGGTGTCTGAGATGCAATTTTGCATAAATCACTTGTTCCTTAACAATTGTCAGGCAGTGTAACTTCATTTGCTACTTATTAACTTGATTAATCAGTAATTTAATAACCATTGGCAAACTACTTAGTTGAAGGACTGATGCCATTCTACTTTTTGAGAAGTATTTATGTTCTGAAACCTTAACTTTTTCCATATTCATTGTTATTTTTACTTAAGCTGCAACTTTTTAAAAAAATATATTTAATATTCTTTTTTGAACACTAGACTGATTTTCTAAAAATCAAATATAAAATTATATCAATTTTTCCAATTATATATAAAATAATTATTTCGTAGAAACTGTCATCATATGGAATTTAAACTCATTTGAGTTTTCTCATGCTTTAATGCATCCTTTTATGTATCTACGACTACCCAGGACTTTTTTAGAAATCAGGAATCAGATGCAAACTAGTATGCAATAGGTAAACACTTTTCTTTTAAATGTGTTAGACACTATGTGTTGGGGAAAAGTTTTATGTTTAAAGAATTTACTTATTGCTGTTGTGTGTCATACGCTAAAAAACAATGTCTGTGAACAAAACTTTTTAAAGTGGTAAATATTAAATATTTTTTGTTGTGTGCTTCATAGATATTTGATATGGTAAAGTTAAAATTAGAATAATGAAATGAGATTTTCTTTAAAAAAATCATGTAATGGATAAATTATGTTTTTAGATGTATATACCCATTTTTATTTTATTCTATAAAGTAATTATTAGAATTCTAAATTTAGTTATTCCTTTGAAAATGCATGTTTGAATTTTTATTGACCGTTTTTTTTTTACATAGTTTTTGACCCTCTGATTTTTTTATGGGTCTAAATTATATGTAGTTTTTTTAAAGTAAAAGTAGTATATCTGTGATTTTTCTATTTGAAAATTTTAGATATGTGTATTTTCCTGTGCCAAAAAAATTTTAATTGATCTCAGTAATGTTATCTCTATCTAACCCTTTTCAAATAGAAGTCTTAGTAAAGTGTTAACTATATTCTTGGAAAATGTAGGATTGAGGTGTTGAAAATCAGTTTTATATTCATTTTTTCCATTTCTTTATAGTATATTTTGTTCACTTTTAAATGTAATTTTTTGTATGTTATAATTTTATATTTTTATTTTTGTGTATTTATCATTTTATTATCAAAAGCCTTATAGTGGAACGATGTTGTAAAATGTGTTAATGAATAAGCAAAATCTTAGATGCTTGAGAACTAATTGATATTTGTAAAATGTCGATTTTTCTTGTATGAAGCTTAGTATTTTATTAAGTTAAAATATAAATTTAAATCTGAGCTATATCTGAGTTTAAAGGGTATCTAATGTGGAAACTGCTCTTACTTTTAAACCACATGCTTTGTATAGAAAAATTCAATTTTTCTATCCCTTGTCTAAAAACTAAATGCATTTAGTGTCTAATTAAAAAAAGCAGTTTGAAATTTGGAAAAGAGAGAGAGAGAGCAGTGGATGAAGGAAGAAATGGATGATGAGGAAAAAGATCAATAATAAGCAATTTTTATTGCTATGTATGTATGTATGAAGGATTTGAAATATTCACTTCTCATCATTATTATATTTTAGATTAAAAATTTCAGAATTCTAATTGGCAATGTATGAATTATAAAACATGAGTATAACACTCTTCAACAATTGCTGAATAAAAATTTTAAACTCGCCATTTCACGTAATGTTTTATGTCACAAAGACTTTTAAATAAAAGGTATAGGTGATGGTTTAGATGTATCAAAGATTTTTAATGTATTGTTTCGAACATCTTAAATGGTATAGGGTGAATTAACATTGTAATATGTGTGTCTTATTCTCGTCAGTTTTGAAAGGGTTTTGATTAAGTTCTAAAAAGATAATGCTGCTAAAATGTGATGAAATAAAATCCAAAAATTCTCAGTTTCTTTCTTTTAGCAACAGTAGACCATAACCCTAAAATCCGGCACATAACGCGTACTTTTAACACAAAAAATAAGATCGAAATTTACGGGTGCAGGGTATATCGCCGGCTATAAAAACGATTGGCATTAAAGTTAAAAATAAATGAGAGCATGTAAAAAATTAGCATATACCTAAGTACTGTTTATTTAAAAGAAATGGCATACCTTTTGAACTTAAGGAGTTGTAATTCTAGAGGTAAACTTTTTTCAAAAGCTTGAAATAATATATCGAATAAATGCCTTCAAAACATAAGAGTATTGCAGCTACATTTCTGGTTTCTTTGTAAAAAAGAGGGCGCGAGTTATCTGACGAATGTACTTAAAAATTAAAAAATGCAGCTCAAAAGTATAGGTCCCATGCATGTTATATACCAGATTTTACGGTAATTTTTGTCTTATAAGTTTCTTTCTATGACATACATGTAGTTAATTTTTTAATCAGACAATTTGTTGCTTGTACTATTTATGAGTTTTTTTGCTGTACAACTAGGGCTTGTTTTGTGCTTTAAACATAATGCAATTTGAATGTTTTTGTATAATTAGTTAATATTTAATTGTAATGCATAATCACTAATCGGCTGGAATAAACAGTAGTTGAGGAAGGCTGCAGTATTTTTTTCCCTTTAAAGAAGTTTTTAAAGTTTTAATTTGTACCCCTTATAACCACAACCATAATGTTTTTTCATAAAGTAGATGAATAAATAATAAAATGAAATGCATATGTCTGTATAATTGTTAGAATGCCATATCACAATCTACACATATTTGAGCACATGGATTCTTTTCAAGCAATGAATATGTGAAAGAAAGTTATTTTCCTCTTTTATAATTATGGATTTTAATTTCAATTTAATTCATAAACAAAAATAGAATTGGTCTTATGTTGTTTATCAAAGGGTGTATCTTTCTCATCATTTTACATTTTTTCAGATGCATATTAGTAAAATGCTTCATTATTTTCAGCATCATGTTGAAATGTATATCAATGATGTATCTTTTAGATATTCAAAACTTTTAACTTCTGCTTAGTATTTATATTGCAATTTAAAATCCCTCTCATGCACCATTGCCAATTGTTCACCTATTATGTTCTATGAATCATGCATTTTTTTGAAAAGTAAATTTAAGTGGTAAGTGTGTGTGTAAATCTTAAGGAATATTGAATTAAATATGCTCAATGTATACAATATGCATTAAAGTAGGTAACATCCATAATTTATCATATTTATTTTTGTACTACATAACAAGTTGATTGGAAGCAAAATGGCTATTGACTATGAAATTTTCATATTTAGTATATTCATTTTATATTTCATTGTTGCAAAATATATGATTCATTACTGTTTTTATTATTTTTTTCACACATTTACCCCTGCATTATTTTTTGAATGTACTAATTTAAACATTTATTGGAAAACATATTCATCTCTTTATAAAGACGTCCATTTACATACTTTTTCTAATTTTTTTCCCTCCATGCTAGTGGTTTAAATTTTTGCATACTTTATATTCAAAAGTTTAACAAGTGGAAAGTCGTTATTTATTTTGCTTTATCTTTTTTTAAAAATTTAACTATTGAAAAGGGAAAAAGTTGTAATTGTTTCAAAACAGTAACTGAATTGTAATATTTTCTATTAAAGATAAAAAAAAATAATAAATTTGCTAATTTGAAAGAAAATTTAAACAAACAAGATTTTACTTACTTTGAACATTTTTCTTTTTATTAAGTTTATTTACTTGACTTTTTTTTTTTGCTCTTTTCTTAAATGTATGTCTGTGGTATGTTGTGTGTGTTGGATTTAAACTGTATAGTAGATACTTCTTTAAAAAAAAAAAAACTATCGTACAATTTATTATAAATTATTTATTGAAATATATATATATAAAGTAACTGTATGATACATTGAGGAATTTAATTGATAGTTAAATTAAAAATTGAAACCTAATTTAATTTAATGATTTGTTTCATCAAAATTTTTATGTAAGTAACACTCTTTTTGTGTGCTATTTATTGCTTGTTTAAATAAGGAATCTATATATACAAAAATAAATTTTAAAAGTGCTTTTTATTTTGGACGTATAATAGAAGTGAAATAACATGGAACTTTTTTTGTATGTGTATATAAAAAAGAACTATTAGAAATTTTCATTCAATAGTCTAAATTAATGACCAGTTATTTAGGTAGCAAATTCAGTTTTAATAGAAATTAGGAAATACAAATAGTGTAGCTTAATTTTTTCCCCTTAGAAATTATTATTTAATAGTTCATTAATTTTTAAACTTTTTCTACTTTCTAAATATGTAAAAAGTATTTGAAAAATGTGAGAGTGCATTAAAACAGCCACATGCATGTTGAATATGTATGTGTGCAATTAGTATAACTTGAATCTGTCATTGTATAAATTTTTTGATGTTCATTGGATGTTTTTAAAAGGAATATGCTTGTTTACCATTTTATTCTTAAAATAAATTTTTTATGTTATTGCATTTATGAGTACTTTTATTTACTAACCTTTGTATTCAGCTATACATTGTGATATCTTTTTACCTAATTAATGGTGAATACATGTAGTCAATTTAAATTTATTTAAGTAGAAACAGTTTGTGATAAATTGTTGCAAGAATTATGTTGAGTGACACAATTTTAGAATTTTCTAATGAATATATATATTGTTCTAATCATATATTTCTCATGTGGCATTTATTTGATAAAAGTATGCAAAAGTAAATCATGTTTGTGCTCTTTATGTGAATGCTTTGATTTTGTCATTTTAGTATAAAGTAAGCTTTGAATGGTTGAATTAGAATGCATTCATGAATATTAACTCATTTACAAAGTTAATTATTGATTATACATGTGTGTGTGTTTTCTTTATTTTTATTTTTTGTTGTATATTGTATTGTGTGTTTGTAAATAAACTTGAATTTTATATGTGACAGTTTATATTCAGTTGAATATATATATATATATGATGTGAACAAAATATGTAATATTAACTTGCCGTATTGGATTTTATTCTTTGTATTTTACGAAAGAATTTCAAGGTCATGTTTTTATATTCAAAGAAAAATAGAAATTAAAAAGAACAATATTTATTTTAAGGTGTTTTAGTTCCAATATACTTTGGAAGATCTAATTCAAATTGTTATTCGAAAAGAATCCTCCACTCTAAATGTTTGTTTTATTTTGTTCTTGACACATTTATTTTATTATATTTGTGATAAGATAATCTTTCAGAAGATGATTTTTGCGATTTTTTTTTGTAAAAATACATTCTCTCAATGATTAGCTTCTTAAAAAAAAAATGTCTTTTAATTTTCTAGATTTTATATAACAAAAATTCAATAAAATACTAAACATTATTCAAGGTATACTCTTATTTCCTGACAAATAACTAGCAGAAAGCTTAGTTTAATTTCTTTTTGTATATTTTAGTTCTTCATGACAGAAAGAGCCAGTGTTTTAAAGAAATTATTTTAAAATCTGAAACCATGCTTAATATATAATGTAAAATTTTATTTATTTTACATATACCATAGAGAAAAGATATCTAATACGTCCACAAACCAATTGCATCGACATCTGACCCTGTATGTGCTTCGTAGCACTGTAAGAATAAAGAGTAAGAAATATCCGAAAATAGAGACATATATGTATTTTAGACAGTGTTGTAGATACATTCAATAACAATCAAGATAATGCAAAATTACATTCAAGAAGACATATAGTATTAAAAGATATACATGACAATCAGTAATGGCATTAGTTAAGCTTCAACTAATGAAGCTATGTTTTTTACACATAGAAACATGCACAAATGCTAAGGAAATGCAGATTTGACTAGATTGAAAGTTAACTTAGAAGTGAAATATATATTGGTCCGTATGAGACATTAATATACATAGATGCTTAATATTGTGTTTGGGTAACAATTTAAGAGTTGATTTTATAGCATGAAAAACACTCTTTTTTTTTTAAATAACACAATGAAATATTTTTCATAACTATACATCGTCAAAGTAATAACATAGATTTTTGTACATTCTGAAACTGATCATTATAACCATAGTAGTTTCATTCTGAAGTACACTAAACACAATTTACGAAGATTTGGCGGGCCCGAAATAGAACCGCTAATTATCTAAGCTGCAGTCAAGCATTTTAACTATTTAACTACTAGGGCGAGTGTTTGCTTTCTCAAACTGTTCTAACCTGTTGCCACCCTTGCTCTATAAAATAACAGTTTAAAAAGAATAAAGAAATGTGAATATAGCATTTATTTCGCGCAGAAATACAGTGCTATGCAGTTTATTGTATGCATTCACATACAAAAAAGGGGGTGAGGGGGGGGGAGAAACTACTTGGAATTTTATGTATAATGCAGGAAATTATTCATTTTGATAAATAATGCACATAGTTTTCACAATACTGCAGTAACTGTTTTGAATTATTTTTTTAATAAAAAGAGTTCATGCTGTTTTACGTTAATTGTCTTAAAATACGAGAGACAAATCACAAGGCAAGATTCCCTAATAAGCTCCAGTAAATTTGTAAAATTCAGTTCAAAACACTTATATTTTTTTATGAGAGTCAACCTTATTTAAACAGATGAAAGTACATTTTTTTTTTTAATTTTAAACTTTAAAATCTTTTGATAATACTACAATTCCTTATGCTAAGCAAACACAATGAATGAATTATATGTTTCGTCTGATTATTGACTTATTATATATATGAATTCTATTATTTCATATATAGAATAAGAACAAATATATATGAAATAGGATATTTTTTTTAAAAATCTTTTTCAATTACGTCATTCATCAAAATTGGGGTCAATTTTTACGTGATATTCAGTCAAAAACAATTACATGACGTATATGTAGAATTTATGAGAATGGTTCATATAAGCAAATATTTGAAGTTTTTTTGATGAAATATTTTCTGAAATATGAGATTACACTTAAAGTAAAATAAAGTTTAGAAAAAGGAATTTCATTCAAATAAACAAAATCTATGGATAATGCTAGTAATTTTAAATTTTTATTTAAAAATATATATTATAACTTATAACGCTTATAACGAATTTTCTAAGTCTATTAATTATTAGTTATGAAATACTTTTCATATAGCCCTAAGATTTTATACTGTTGTGAAATGTAATCACTCTAGTATTTCTATAGATAGATACCTTTTCCTGTAACAGATTTATTGATTTAGATTTTATCTGAATCGAACAAGAAAATTTACAATAAAACGTTTTCATTCATTAAGATATTTGAGTCCCATTTGTTTTGTAACTTTAAAAATTTAAGATATGAAAGAAAAAAAAAACGGCCTATTTGTTAGAATTAAAGAGTAATGAAACAATTTTAAAGGTTATTCTTACTATAATCCTTTCAAATAAGTTATACTTTATTATTTTTAATTTCTGCGATGAAACAGTAATTGTGTATATGATTTTTTTATAGTTGTGGTTGCGCAGCGCGTTTTGAAAGTATACACTGAGAAAAAGATGAAGTAATTTTACAAAATGCAGCATTTTTATTAGGTTATGTTAAAATATAGGAAACTTGGAAGCGTAGATGTTATCGAGGACGGGTATAACATTTTGTTAAGGACGGGCTTAGTAAAAAATAGACATCTGAAAAAAAATTGACATTTGTTATTTTCAATGTAAGTATTCATTAATTGAAATAATTTGGAATAATATGAATTTGTAAAATATATATATATATTTTTACTTAACATTTTTATAGTATATTTATTCTTTTCTCGGCGAAATTTTACAATTGAAGTATTTTTCTATTTTTAATTCTGTTTTGCAATTTGTTACTTATTCCAAGTACGTTTAAAAATTGTATATTGAATTTTCAAAGTTTTAAAAAAATGTAGACAGTTATGTACAATCTTGGAAAAATACCTGTTTTAGATACCGTTTTGTAATGAAACATTAATTACATTTTATTAAAAATTTCCTTTTTTTTATTAAGCTTATGATAATATTATTCAAAATATAAAATGGCGAGGCAAATGTATTAATTTTTTATGAACTGTATACATAGATTGCATTCATTTTTTTTTTTGTCGATTCAAAATTTTGTCTTTTTGTAAACAGTTATTTATTGTACTTAGTCTTGATATATAAATATCTTATAGATAAATAAGATGAAATATCTGATAGTTTTCTAGTTAAAAGAATCACAATTGAAGTTAATATAATTAATTTATACTTTGAAAGCATTTTTTCATCATATTTTGAACATTAAATAGGGTTGTTCCGCAATAAACTTTGTTAATAAAATACACAAGGATTTTTGCTCTGTTTTCGTCGAATTAGTATTCATGAAAGAATAGAGGTATCATTCTAAAAAAAAAATGAATATTTTTCTGTGTCTACTAAGCATACTAAAATTATTTTCTCTTCTTTCATGACAAATGGTAATTTGTTTTCCTACATATTACGCTTTTGATTTTAAAATAGTTAAATTATATCTTGAATATATTTTCCGATAGTATACCTGAAAAATTTCACACGTGCAAAAAATTGAGGGTATTTTTTAAAATAATTTTAAACAATTATTTAAGATATTGACCTGTGAAAATTTCGTGACTGCATTTTACCTGTTTTCAAAAACGTGACATTTCTGAAACACATGAAATAAAAGTTTCATGTAATGATTTCAGTTGTGATGTTTACATTCATTTCGTACTTTTTCACTGACCAAAGGAAGTATTTTTATTTCTTGCCGAGGAAAAATCTTTTAAAAAAATAAAACACTTTTGTCTTTTTCACTGAGAATAATTTAAATCGATGTTTGGACTTGACTTAAAACACCCTTTTGTTAGCAACCAAGAAAAGCAACACAAGCGTGAACTGAGCATGAAACTGTTTATAATTCCAACAGATTCACAGTTTGTTCTCATGCTTTGTCTTGAACCCTGAGGAATATGTTGTGAACCTTTGCCAATCCACTACCGACTACACTGCTTGTACTTGATGATGTGGATGTCAGTGAGGCCCGAGCTGTTGATTCAGATTCTGTGTTAACGGAAACCAAAGAAGATGTTCTTCTGGGAAGCCGAGAACGGACATATGGAGAAGGCTTAATTGCATTTGTATACGGGCAAACTTCAATGATAGGATCATTTGTCCATAGTTCCTATAGAAAAAGAGATATTTTAGTATTTTTTAAAAAATAATTTTCATTTAGAATTGTTTATAAATTTTGTAGAACATCATAATGACTGCGATGAACTCTCAAATTCATTTGATGTGCTAATTAATATAAGCTATTATAGGTACAATGACGTAACGTACACCCCCGCATCGCGGGGGTTGGAGGGGGGGGAGCAGGATTCTAGAGAGCCCAAAGTCTGACTGACGCCAAGTACGGCTTCGGGCCCCAAACCTGATTTTGCAGGGGGGGGCTAATATTTTTCGTTACACCACTGCTATTATATAAGCCAATGCTAAACACTTTGAATCCCTTTAGCAGCATTACATAATGAGAGGACCATTTAAACTTAGGATAATGAAGGAGTATGTGTGTTAATAAGACGAAGCTTTCTTCGAAATGCAAATTATCAGTTTCACTTTTATAATCTTTAAAAAAAAATAATTTTAATTACATTTAAATCAAAAGATTTATTCTGAGGAGTCTAACCTTTTTAATTTCTTAAGGACATTTTCTTGTAAATTGTTTTCTTTAAAAATGCTGTAATTTTTTTTTTATCTGTAATCTATTTGCTTACTAAAACAGTAAATTTGATATTTTTCTTCTTTATAACTTTAAATAATTTTAAACATTTCCTGAAGGAGTTTAAGGATCAGTAGACTAAAATTCAATTATGTAATTTTAAAATAGTTTCTATATTCCTCCCTTTCAAGTTATCCACCTAAATCTGACTCAAACATTTCCGTGGATTTGAAACCCTAGCTGTTCATATATGCGTAAAAAATTAATAATATGCCTCGAAATATCCTTATTATTCTAACCTTACGGTAACGGAGCAATATTAACTACAAAAAAGAAATAAATGAAGTAGTATATTTAGTTTAAGAGGCAAATTCACTAAGAAAGGCTGGAAAATAAAAATTAGGTTTAATTCTAAATTTGAGAAAATTAGATGACAAGTAGCTTAATTGATTTTCATTGCGTTTTTGTTGACCAGGGGTCGGCAACCTTGTAGTTGTGGTGTGCCAAACCAATCTACAAATATGTTTCAAGGTGCCCCACTGTAGAGAATATTTGAAAAAATTCTGTTCCTGTCGCAATGCATGTAGAGTTAGAGAATAGTGGGCAATAATACAGATTTAGGGTTTTGCTTTAGATTATAATTATGCATCATTTAAAGATATATAACATAAAAATAAACATAAAATAAATTTTCCTTCAGTATAAATAAAAAAACTACAATTAAATATATTATGCATATTTTAATATTTATTTAAATAAGAAATGACAAAATATAAGTATTCCTCTTCCACAATATAGTGAAATAGAAAAATATTTTATTGCGAACCTTGTCCCTCTGCGTCGCTCTACTTCATATCGCAATATTTGGAGTATTATTTGTGACTTTCAATTTGACACGCTTTTGAATATTTAGTTGTTAAATAATTTCTTTGCGGACTCAAAATATTTTGATATGAGAAAAGATTTGTTCGCAGAGATATGTAGAACCAAAAGCGGAAAATAGTTGTCGATTCAACCGTTAGTTATCTTTCAGATTTTTTCGTAATTCCGTAATTGTTGCTTTCCATATTAATGAAGATGTTAGTCCAATAATCTCATTTTCAAAATTATCAATCGCTATCCACTCAAAAATTGACAAATTTGGAGAGTAGTGCAGAGTGTCACTGAGAACTGCGCCAAAGGTTGCCAACCCCTGTTGTAGACATATCTGTCAATACATTTTCATAGACTTGGATATTATTTTATCGTGTATAGAAAATTACTTTGCTGTAAAAACCATAAATACGCTTTATTTATTCAGTTTATAAATTCTATCACTTTTTTTTGTTGAACTTTCTACAGGTGATGCTAGTGTATGCTATGAATTGTTTTACTTTTCTATACTTGTAATTATTTGGCTAGTTTTATGCTGATATTATTTATAGAGAGTTAAATGGTTAATATATTTTCTTACCTCATCCCCTACTTTGGTCCACTTCAGCACTGCTTCATCATCACCATAACAACCAGCACAGCTGATTATAGTAGGTTCAGTTCCACACCTGTACGATAAATTTATTGATTTCGTAAAAAAGGAAAATGATTGTAATTTACAATTTACACAACTTAATAAAGCTATAATATTGTATTAAGGATTAAAATGTAATATAAAGAAACGATAGCTAGAAAAATATGCAAATCACATGGTAGTACAGTTCACCGAGTTATGAAAATGACTCAGAATGCACAATAACTGTCTCACACTCGTTAAGAACAATATAATGGAAGGACGGCTGATTCCACAATAGTCCCACCACTCGGTTGGGGAAAGAAATCAGTTAATGTTGTAAGCGAAACGTTACGTTGCAGAGAAGCCAAATCGCTGCCGACGTAGGCAGTTCCAGCAGACAAACGACTCGTGAGGGGTATGTAATAGGACTAGGAAAGGCAGGTTGGTTATTCCGTTGTTTGGCATCGGACAACTACCTACACGCGTCCACGGTGAACCGGCTGTGGCAAAGATAGCAAGAAGAGAATATGCCACGTTTGAGGGGCTAATACAGCCAGAGGGCGTCCTTCTCGCGCGAGTGGAACTACGCATTCACAGATTGCCCTGGATGTTACAAATCGTTCAAGAACCATTCTACACAATTAGAGGACATCGGATTTGCACAAGTGGCTCACGTTAAGAAGACTGCCCTTAACTTAACAACGTCAACACTTCCGTATGCAGTTGCATGCGGCTAGACTTACATTCACGACGGAATGGCACAGACTCGTTTTCTGTAAAGAGTCACGCTTTTGTTTCCTCAATGACAGTCTTTGTGTGCGAATCTGGCATTGACATGGTAAGAGATCTATAAATATTTCAAGCGGACCAAGCTCATCTATAAGGGCTTATAAACTGGTAGTTCGGTTCCGTTATATGAATACCACTCCATCACCAGTAGCACATCAAGTGGTATTCATTAGCCAATCAAAATATTATAAAGTAAACAAAGAAACATTAAGAAAAATATTAAAAGGCCAAAGAATCAAGTAAAAAAATCACTAAAATTCAATTCATTTATACCTTAGAACATAAATGTATTTTTTAAAAAAATGGACACATGGATATTTATAAAGATAAATATTTAAGTTAGAAATTTATAGATGATTCTGAAGAAAAGATTGAAGGCCTCAAACATTATCTTATAATTCTTTTCTCCCTCTTCTTTTTAGAAATCTTTTATTACAAAGTCTGATAAAAAGCTATTGCGTACTATTAGTTATCTTGATATAAATTTATTAATGTAGATGAATTGTTTATCAAAATGTGAAACCATGCTGTATTCTTTTGAGTTATCTGTTGGTTCTAGAACCAATTCCATATTAAAGTGTTTGAGGAGTACTTAGTTGTCATGTCTCCAATAGTTCATCAAGGGCAATTTTGGTTATTTTTATTTGAATCCATGAAGATAAACTCTAGGTCAGTGGTTCTCAAACTGTGAGGCGTGCCCCCTTAGGGGGCCTGATAATTCTACGAAGGGGGCGCTGGCTTATATCGAAAAGTTGAAAATAAAAGATTATTAAAAATTATTAATTTGCTGAAAGGAAGTAAAACAAAATACATTCTGACATATTAAAAGATGAAATGCACATTTACACTTACATAATATACCTATAAATGCATCATAATAGAACGATGTATTTGACAATTAATTTATCAATTCTAAATTAGGAAAAAATTTAGCAATTATTAGTGTTGTAAATGAAAATAGTGTACAGCATAAATTTTGTTTTTAGTGCGCTAAATTCCTCACCTACCCCTGCATAAAATTCAAAGAGTGATTTATTATTAAATTGCCTTTTTATTTCGCCACTTAACGCGAAATCTTTGAAGATTTCTTCTTCGACGGGTTCAGAGTCCTTCTGTATCAAGGTACCTGGGCACTTGGTAACCTTGGTACCTTCTTTAATTAAAAATTATTTTGCAATGTGTTCCATTTTAAAAATTAAAAAAAAGGAAAAAGTAACATAATGTTACCGTATTACTTAAAAATAACTAACTTAAAATATCTATTACTTAAAAGTACATACACAAATTTTTAATACTTATCTTGATAGTTTGTACTTTTCTGAAGTAAAAACTTCTTTACGCACGCTTCGCTTGGGAGTAAGCTGGTGAATGGGTGACGAGAGCGTTACGAAAAGTGTAATCGGGCGAGGTGAACGGAAGTTGAGAGGGAGATAGATATACGTATACATCGAGCCTAAATCCTGATCCCTGATATTGTCGTTTATTGTATTATTGTATCACTGAAGTAATTACTATTTGACGTTGATTCTTTTTCTATCTATTTTCATCATTTTTTTTAAGCATGCATTCATGCAGGTGCATTTTAACTGTCACGCAGTGTGTCATTATGGATTAGCAATGAAACTGTTTCAATATAAGAAAATTAGATCTAATAAATCTCCTAACATAAATAGTAATATATTTTATTCAATTCTCTTTTATTCCTGATTTTTAATCTTCGTGAATTAGCCGTGATGAAAATTTTTATTGTTACACTACAAATCAAAAGTTTAAAGTGAGATCTTCAGCAACCATTTTAAGAAAGCTCTGAAATGTATGGAATTGCAAGATACAGAAGCATTCTAAGTTATTTTTATGTTTTCATTAGTGGTAACTCTTACATAGTTAGTGATGATATTGACTACCCTCACTAAAAAGCATTTTTGGGAAAAAGCAGATGTGGATACGACGTTTTGCCTCAAAATAGAAAAGGAACAATTTATGTTACTCCTTATATTTAAAACGTATTCATTTTTGATTGTAGCTGAATTATTTATCAATATTATATCTCAATTCTTTATTATAATTATTGGTTCATTCTTCCGGTTACATTAGATTTTTTTATCAGGCACCTTAAAAAGTATTTTTCAGCCTGTTTTACATATCGGTAAAAAAGTGATTTTTTTTGTAACTTTTTGATTTACTCTCTTTATTCATTTGATAAATAGGAGTATCAAGAAATGAACTTAAGATAAGTAAATACATAGTGAAGTTCTAATAAAAAAAAATCTTAATTATTATTACAGCAGCGTTTCTCAAACTGTGGGGTGCGCCCTTCTAAGAGGGCGTGATAACTCCACGAGGGGTAGGGACAAAAGATTAGTTGAAAAATAATTAATTTTATGAAATTAAACAAAATACATTCTGACATAATAAAAAATAAAAATTAACATTGTCACTGATATAATACACTTATAAATGTTTCAGCACTGTACAATGTATTTTATAATTAATTTAATAATACTTGGTTAAGGACAAGTTTAATAATTACCAGTGACCCCCGGGCTTGTCACATATAAATTATACTAAAAAAATAACACGTATCTTGATATTTTTGTGGTTTATAATTTATCCCTTAAAAACGATTAAAAGTTACGTGATTCGCTCCCCAATGCCCCAGTTTCCCACGTAGACGAATGTATGTCATGTGTTGGGGGAGGGGAAGAAAAGGAATAAATAAGGAAATCCTCTGAAATAGGTAAATCCTTCGCAAAAACTGTCTAAGTTCTTTTATTGCATTCCAAAGCTTTCAGTATAATTTTATGGATAGCAGCGCACAGCAAAGATCGTACTTAGGAAAGACGTATATATACGCCTCCTCAAAAATTAATGCTTTGGGTGAGCGAGACGTTTATATACACCAGTGGCACTTAAGAAAAAGTCGTATTGTAGCTTTAGTGTCAAAGTATAGTATTACTGAATTCAATATATTATCATGCATATGGAGGGAGGGGAGAGCGATGAAAATTATGGTTGAATATTAGGTCGCAAATATTGAAAGTTTGAGAAGCACTGTATTATAGCATATGATTATAAACACATAACTAGTTATTACATATCTAATATATTCATAACATTAAGTTTAAAAATATTATTTAGAAATTAAAGGCAGCTTAAAACCACTTACCTTGTTTCTAATAAACATTTGATTGGCTTATCTGATATCTTAATTTTTTCTTGTAAATTAAGTTCGAAGGCGTATGGGACATCAGTAGAAGAGAATGAAACATTACTAGCAGTCTCACTACTTTTGTGTGTGCTCCAATCCCCAAGTTGAAGTATGTCTCTATGAGGACCACTTATTGAAGAGTCTGTTACAGAGTCTTCATAGCTCAAAGAATTCAAGCGAGCTAACCCTTCAGTAGTCTCGTTTTCCGACATCGTGTTGCACCATGTTGGAAGCTGTGTCCTTATATCCTTTAAGCGTGTAATGCGAAGCCCTGATGACGAAGAAGCTGTATCATACCCGGGTGATTTGGCTTCATTTAGCCATAAATCCGTTCTTTGAGATAATACAGAACTTGTCCCAGAATAATCGAGAACATTTGAAGATCGGCGACGACATAAGGCTCTAGATCGAATGGTACCTCGAAGAACATCAGTATCTCGATTCAATTTATGCTTTCCAGATTCATCTTCTGTGTATGTTACAAAAACGTCATCAAAATCATAACTATCACTTGCAAGAGAAGATGTCAATGTTTCTTGTGACTTAACCCATTGTGTAACATCATCTGCACTGATGGCTCTCAAAAGTGCGGAATTATTTTTAATTGTTGATATGCTTAATGGTTCATTTGTATGAGAGCCTGTTGACAAAAGCGGTTTTCTTGAAGTCTCTACTTCAGTTCCATCATTGGAACAACTTAGAGGTATTTCAATAGAACTGTCTGACCAAGCATAGTCATCAGTTGGCTTGGGTTCGCTTTCTGTGTTGCTTACAGGTACCTAGAAAAATTTAGAGCATTAATTTAATTAACAGGGGAAAAAAGCAACAGTCAATTTTTCAAGCAAGATAAATCCAAACATTTTAAACATAGTTATCGCAAGTTTACAACAGTAACCATTTGTTGTTTTAAATTTGTTCAAAAACGACTTTTTAGGTATTAGTGAGTGTTTTCATAGCTTACGCTTTAAGAAACTTCACACATATGTTCAATCGGATTATGATCTGGGGACGGTAACATCCAGTTAAAAACATATGTATTGACGACGCCTCCAACTCCAATAAAAACCTCCACTGCACAATAAAATCAACTTTATTTTCAGTTTTAAAATCATCTCGCTCACCAGCTCATACTCGCATGATTTGTTCTCCAATCCGTCACTCTATATATCGGCGCATCCGAAGCAGCGCCATCTATTTCCCAACAACGTAAATATTATTATAGACAATTCATTGTATTTGTGACGGATCTATACGCGTCCTTTCACTAACCCTCTTGGGAATCTTTGGGGCTATGAAAAATAAAAACCTTCTCTTAAGAAGAAAACGGGATATGCAAACTAAGTTTATTATATATAGTTCAGGTTCGTTTGCTAGAAAGTTAGTTAACTAAAGGTGACAAAGTGAGATATAAGTAAAAGAAATACGGAAGAAGGTTAGAAAGTCCGTGTGAGAGAATAAAGACAGTAAGGTGATATTTATAAAGAAATTGAAGGATTAAGTCTTAATAGATAAGACTGCCTACAGTTCAGGTATTATCACCTTTTATAATACGTTTGATATTTAAATTATTAAAGAGGTTTAAGTGGCATTCAGTTTATATCTACTGTGTAAAGCAATATTAAGGTAGAAGATTGATTAATACAAAGTGGCTAATTTATTAGAAGTATTCTCCCAAAACGCGACTCCCGTCCCCTCCTCTGTTGACTAATCAGAAACATCCTATTTATTATGATTCACTGAATTGTTTTGAGTTAATTTAAACTCTGAATAAATAATTTGAAATTATGTCGAATCATCTTTCACTTCCTCCTACACCTTTAGCCAGGCCTCAGAGTAGACGGGAAGGGGGGTCATTACATATTGATGCCTCTGATTTGGGGCATGGTGCATTATTTTGCTTAAGTTTGATGGAATACGCCCTTGTATCATTGAATATTTTCTGAAAGAATGGTTATACTGTGATTTTAAGAGTTTTGGCATATTTTTGATTATTCACGCGATCTTCATAAATGTTAATTTTGTGTATACCACTGGCTGCCACGCATTCTAAAATCATGATACAGTCTGTTTTATGTCTTAAAATAGGAACTAGATAATCACTGTATTCTTCGCATATCCTTCGTCTCATATAGATTGTAGCAGATGTACCAAACGCTTAAAAATTAAGAAGAAAATGTATACTTTTTTAAAGAATTTAGTTTTTTCCACAGACTTATTGAATATGTTTGAAAGATAATTTTTTTGTTAAATAGAAATTATAACTAAAGCTTACCTTATAGTTTAATTCATGATAAAAAGAATTTTGCCCATATTGTTATATAAAGTGTTTGTGTGTTAAAGCCCTTTTACCTCACATTCTTGTTTCTTTGCGAGACTAGCGTCTTCCTTCTAGTTTTTAACCTTTCAAACCAGCAGCTACGAGTCTCTTTCCCACAGTTCTAACCTATTTCCTATGATTATTTGCAGTCAGCACACACTATTTAAGAGATGCAAGAATTGTGTTCCTAATTTTCTATGATTATTCTGTAGTTAGCCTACAAGAGTTATTTTCTGTTTTTGATTGATCTTGGAATCAAAGTATGGTTTTCAAGGTTGGATTAAAAGTTTTTTCGTCTAGTTTTTTGTTAAACTTTGAATTTATTTCCTTGAAAAGTTTTAAAGTACATTGTGCAACATACCGTGAAATTCTTTTTTTTTTTGGCAATTTGAATTTTCTTTGCTTAGTTAACAGGCAGCGTTATTTAACATCTTTATTATTGGAATTTTCTGTTATTAATAATCTTACTTTCAAGATTATCTTCTAACTAGAGCAACACAGCAAAAACACTTGACTAGAACAAAGTTACTTACAATTTTAACCGAACTCGTTTGGATAATATAAATGATAAAAATAAATTAAAGGGCGAATGGTTCATGCGTTTTTATTTTTAACAAACTGTACAGATTTTTTTTAAGAAAAAATTTGTAGTCGTTTGCAGAAAACATTAATATCTGCCTAATATTTCTAAATACTTTTTATAGGTATGGGGTGTCCAATACTTTTGGTTAAGACTGCAGCTACTCTTAATTTTATGAATATCTTTTTATTTCCTATGACAATGATTCATTGTATTTGTCAATAGATGGTTAATGGTTATGTTAATGGGGAAGTCAAGCCTGCAGTAAAAACTGGGCCTTTAGATCGGGGGTGGCCAATCCAACTGACCCCTTTGTCGGCCGCATATAAAAATGCATATCTTTATATAAGATTTGGACCCATTAAAACATTTATTGGAGTGAAAATTTAAAACGAAATTAATGATTATTGTTTTTGTTATTTTTCATGTAAACATACAGACAATTTAATAATAAGAATGCAATGATCAAATATGCCTAGCTCTCGCAATAAGCAGCGCGAATAAAGCTATAGGAATCAAGCGTGATGCTACGGAGGTTCGCTGCAATACAATAGTGCTCACTTCTAAGTATGTATAAAAACAGAATCAACGTAATAAAATAGAAAATCTTATAGGATATATTTGTTACAAAACGCTACACTAAAAACAAAAATATTGCACAAAAAATAATCGTATTTTGTAAAGTTGTAATTAATCTTGCGGGCCAAAAAATTATTGAATGCGGGCCGTATGCGCCCCCCCCCCGGGCTGTGGGTTGCCACCTCTGCTTTAGACAATACCAATAAAAATAAACTTGGAAAAGATTTTTTTAGTGGTAACGAAAGGTCTAGAATATAAAGGTAATTATCAATTGCGTTCTATCCGGTGGAGA
>BMAO01033154.1:0-16981 GCA_019973975.1 Trichonephila clavata | reverse complement strand
TGTTGATTTCTGTCTTTAAAGAACTTGGCCGGCCACTCCCTGTCATATTACGATTTTCGATATCCTGTCTGCCTGATTGAAAAGAGTGACAACATTTCATTACATGTTGTGCATGATGCAGACATATTCTTTGCCCATAAAAATCGAATCACGGCTTGCACTTTCAAACGAGATCAATTTCAAAAATTCTTGTCTTTTCACTCATCCTGAATCATCTGGAAACTTCCACTACCTACCCGCAAACAAGCTGTATGACAAGTAGCACCATTTGTTTCCACTCTGGGAAAACAAAATTTCTCCACAATATGTAGATTTCAAATGCTGCTGCTTGTAACCTTTTTTTCTGATCATCCCTCATATATGTCTCGTTTTTGGGAGTGATAAAAGTGTTTTACAATCTTAAGATACTTGGGACGACTGAGTTCAACACGCGACCATTTTTGTTCCAAAAAATTTTCTCCGAACAGGTTACATTTTCCACCTGTGAAAGGTTTTGTGGGTTTAATTGCTGTGTTGAACAACTCATTATAGTTTATTATTGTAAATGAACAGAATAAAAAAAGAAAGAAATGGGGATCTGCGATCTCTTGAATGAATATTTAAGATCGGGAAAAGATATTGAGCAAGATTATTGATAGAGCAAGGGAAAAGCCTGATGAAAAAGTAGATATTAATCATGATAGAAAAAGTAAGTCTGAGAAAAGCGATGGACAAGAAACGTTTGAGTCGAAAAGAAGAATTTCAAATGCTACCTAAAGAGCCCATCCAAAAAGATATTAAGTCACAAGTGAACACACAAGAAGCCACAAGACACATTGCGTCCTGTCAAAAAGGCATAAACAAGAAGAAGTTCAAATGCTTTTTTTTCGATCCAAGGACAAAAAAACTACAAGAATTTGAACAAAATATTATAATATTTCCTGCAATATCATTTTCGTAATGTTAGTGAAAAGTGTTTGTGATTTGTGCCCTTAATCAAAGTCACGCACATTTAAAACATTTTAGTTCAGTTTGATCGGATTTTCTTCTTAAATTATCAAAGAGAAATTGTAAGTAGGTACGGATACTTTATCTTAGTTAAAGCATTCACGCTGGAATTGCGATTTTTATCTTGTACAATAAAAATAATTACAAAAGAAGGGGATCGGAGTGACTCCGTCAACCCACGCGACCACTAACGTTAGTATCGAGTGCGGGCCTTCTCCCGGTTCAGGCCGGATTACTGATGTTAAGGCTGCGTAATACGAATTATGAAGCTCTTTATCTGGAATCTTAAGAGAGGTGGTGCGAGATACTGTAGGTGTACTGTAGGTGAAAGAGAGTAAGTACAAACTCATTTGGAAACAAGGCCGAGAAAAAGTCTGGAGTCTCTTGGAGAGTCTGAGCGTTTTAAGGGCATCTGTGTTTTCCCTTTTCGTGTCTCTTTAAAGATGGAATATGTCACGCCTTCAAAATAGACACTTGAGGCAGTATCATTTCTGCTTAGACGTTGCTGGCATTATTACTCGGCTATTGGTGCTGGTCACCTCTCGTGCGGTGGACTTTGATGTCGGTGTAAAGTCTTTAAAAGGGTAGAGTTAAAAGCCACGCAACTAATTGTTAAAAAAACTCTTTATTACTGGGTTAAATAATTATTATCTAGTATACAATATTATTGGGTTGTTCGGAAAGTAATTTCGCTTATTTTTGTGGAAATGAAAGACAGTTTTCGTATAATAAACAAATACTTTATTAAACTATATATTGGACGTTCTAGTCCAACACCTTTTGCCATCTTTCAAGTAGTAGCATAATTCCACGCTCATAAAATTTTTGGTCTTTGCTGGCAAAAAACTGATCGAGGTAGTTTTTGACCTCCTCATTTGAGGTGAAGGTTTTACCGTCTAAAAAATTTTGGAGTGAACGGAACAAATATTAATCCGATGGTGCCAGGTCTGGAGAATATGGTGGGTGTGGCATTGTATCCCATTCAAGCTGTAAAAGCTTTTGGCGAGTGACCAAACTTGTGTGAGGTCTCGCGTTGTCTTGGTGAAACATTACACCTTTCCTGTTGATTAGTTCTGACCTTTTCTGTTGAAGTGCATCATTCAGTTTGTCCAGCTGATGACAGTAGACATCCGAATTAATCGTTGTGTTATCCGGTAAAAGCTAAAAAAAACGGTTCCTTTAAAATCCCACCAAACAGACAGCATCACCTTTTTTTGGGGAATATCGGCTTTGGAAATAGTTTGAGCCGGTTCATCTTTTTTGCTCCATGACCTCTTGCGTTTGACGTTGTGGTATACAACCCATTTTTCGTCCCCAGTGATGATGCGCTTCAAAAACGGATCATTTTCGTGACGTTTGAGAAGCGAATCGCAGACGTCAATGCGGGCGACACAGATTTCTCTCTGTGAGAACATGGGGAGCCCATACATCGAGCTTCGAGAATAATCCCAGGCCTTTCAAGTGGTCATTAAACTGTTAAATTTGATCAATTTAACCTCAATCCGATCTCACGTGTTGTTATTCGCCGGTCAACATCAACTAATGCCTTTATCGCATCTTTATGAGCTTCAACCGGCCTTCCCGAACGCGGTGCATCTTCGACATCAAAATTGCCGGATTGAAATTTAGCGAACCAGTTCTGGCACTGGCGTTCTGTCAACACACCTTCTCCATACACATCGGTCAATTTATTTCTGACTTGAACAGCATTTTTACCCTTTCTGTAGTAAAACAGTAAAATATATATGTCGAAAATGCTGCTTATCGCTCTCCATATTTAAAAGGGCACCAACCAAAAACTACTGCGTAGAATTAGTTGGAATTTTTCACACACAATCTTTGCTATATGAGCTCTCAAAGCATATAAAAATTATACGGCTTAAATGTGAAGTTGGGTGCAAAAAAATACAATTAAATCCTCTGCCGGGAAAAAACGAAATTACTTTCCGAACAACCCAATATAATATTAAAGAATTCAGCTGTTCGCTGGGAAGAAAAAGAAATAAAGTCACGTTCAAAACTCAAGCCGTTGCACCACTTATATTATTCGCTTTCATTCGTTGGTTATTGAAATCCAGAAGTCGAGTATAACAGTCCATTGGTCCTGAGGGTGCTTGCCCCCGCAATCACCTGAACAGCCGATAAATTATTTCGTCCATCGAGAGCAGGAAAGCGAGAGAAGACAGTTCTCCGGTCTTGAATGTGCTTGCCTCCAAAATTTTTCAATCCAGCGAGATTAAGAAACGTGAAAAGAGTCTTTCCCCCCCACAATTCTGAATCGAGTCTTTTAAACTCCAGGGGTGGGTCACTTTCATACCCCTCATTGTCGGGTCACGAATTTTTCACGCACTCCCCCACTTTGTTCGCACTTCACTGGTGGGGGCAAACACAATGGCCGGCTCTTCTGAACTCTCCCGTGACAAGGGATTGCGTCCAACATTTGAAGGCCATAATTCGTCCTGTCATACTTCCACCGGGTGTGCTTTTGTAACTATTTTTGGCGTTAGTACAATCTATTTGAAATAGATATATCCATTGGATAGACTAGTTCACCACAAAGGAACTATATCTCGTCAATTGAGTGTCTGGGCAAACAGGCGTCTGTAAGTTAGGAAGTAGGACAAGAAGAGGCTACTTCAAAAGCACTCTCCAAGACAGCTCGCACGTGCTATGCCTCCAGCGTGAATGGCTATATACCTGTGCTTTTTCATGGAGACACAATGACCCATCTGGAAAACTGACCCTCCTTACTACAATCTTGACATGTTTTGATGGGGTGAGTTCTGTTAATAAGCCGTTATCCTGTCTTGGGTACCCCCCCCCCACGCGAAACTACGTGACTATCGGGAAGTCATTAATTCCCTAATAAGAAATCACTCCTTTGGTGGAAGCCACCGCAAGGTCATTAAAATTTTATTTCCCTTGATTCTAAAAACTTCAAATATACAGATTAAGAACTGTAAGATACGAATTAATTTATATTAAGTTTTGTAAACAAATTCAGGATATGAATAAATTAGAGAAAACTAGTTTCTTATAAAGAATGATAAGTGCAAAAAAGAGATACTGTATTTTGAAAACTATTTATCTGTTCTTAAAGGAATAAAAAATAAAAATAGAATAACTTTCATACATTATTCACGAGCAATTGCTTCGAATTTTGATTAAAATAGAATTATTATAACTTCCAAGAAAATCACTTTAGAGAACTTTATTTTTGAACTTCTTAGGGAAACTCTGCATTTTTAAATAACAATTGTAAATTGATTTATTTAAAATGATTTATTTAAATTGCATTACTAAAAGCTTACGAATGTTTTATTTCTAAGCGAAACGGTTTTAGTGAGTTTATTTTTAAATATTAATTTATAGTGGCGTTTTCGACTGAATTTTTCCACTAACACTTTTTTTCAAAAGTTAATACGGTTTATTAAGGCTGTAATTCAATAGAAAAAAAATGAAACAAAAATGATGCTGAAAATCAAGAACATAAGAAAATAGAAAATTTAATTTTTCCGTTAAAACTAATTTATGCAATGGTGAGTAGTTTTATTTGCATTTAAAAATTTATGCTTCAAATTGCATGTCTTGGATTCTAATTTGCCTTTTTTTAACTAACAATAAGTTATCTGCAACAACTCACATTCAAAAATATGTTTTTAAATCTTTACTTCCTTCTTTGTCTAGCAATCTTAAGAAATGTAGGCATGGTAAGGGATTTCAAGTATGAATCTATTACTGAATTTTAAAAAAATCCCGATAAAGTTAGATAGTAAAAAAAATGTGAACCAAATACATTTCAACAGTTAAATTAATTACTGCCTGAATTCTGGAGTAAAAAGGTTAGATAAAAAATGTGTTTTAAAGGAAGTTCTATTGAATAATGTTCAGGGTTAGCATAAAGCAGCGGATCTTAAACTTTTGATTGCCCCTTCCTTCCCCATTATGTATAAGCCTGATATCGCCGTTCCTCCTCGAGATTTTTAACTCCCCTCCCTGACTTCCAACTCATGACAGAGCGATTTCAAGGTTTCTCAATAATCCTAAGACTGCCTGTACTACTTATATAAAAAATTTTAACATTTCTTTTATTTCTTTCAAGAAAAATGTAAACAACTAAATAAAAATATTATGTTGTAGTAATGGCAGTCTAGCTGCAAACAATATAAATAACTAATTTAAGGCTACACAGCACCCTTTTTCAAAAAAAAATTGGGCAGACTATTTTCTGTTTTATATTCAGATTATATTAAGTTGATTCTGAAAGTAAAAAGTCTGTTTGACCAGTTATTGTTTTACAATTTTAAAAAATTAAGAATTTTTGCAGTTTTTTCAAATTTTTATAAAATACTCACTTTTAAAAATTTTTGAGTTAATTTAAGTTATTTATGTTTCTCAGATTATTGGAAACAAAAATTAGTAGGCTTTTGAAAATCTATTCCCTTGATGAATTTTAATAATTACTTTTCTAGGAAAACCTGGAAAAAACACGAATTTTTTTAAAATAGTAACTTTAACATTTAAAAAAAATATCTAGAAATCTCAGCACTAAAGTCATAAAATCTTTTATAGATTATATGTTTAAATGTGTATACAAAAAATTTCAAGGCTATATGACAGTGTTACTCAAACTGTGGGGCATGCCCTCTAAGGGGGCATAATAACCCTAGGTGGGGGCCCTAGCATATAGAAAATTCGAAAATAAAGATTTAAAATAATTATCAATTTACAGAAAGGTGGCAAAACAAAATACATGTTTACAAAATAATAAATAAAATACACATTTACACTGATATAATACACTTAGAAATGTATCAATACCGCACAAAGTATTTGATACTTAATTTATCAATATTAAATTATAACACGTTTATTAATTACTAGTGACTCCAATGGGCTTGCCAATGCAATATACGAAATTATAAGCAAAATGTTTATTTTGATAATTAGTACGGTTTACAGTTAAAGTCGTATGGCATAGTAGCTTTATTATTGCATTATTACATTATGCATTTATATTATTATTGAATTCAATATATTGTTATATTGTAAGAAGGGGGCAGGATGTGAAAATTATAACTGAAAAAACTGGGCCGTAAATATTGGAAGTTTGAGAATCACTGCTCTATAACGAACAGAAAAAAAGCTTTAGGGATTCGAATACATTTATAGCTTCAAAATTGGAAGTCAGAGAAAATAGCATTTAAAGTTTGTAAAGGCATAAAACACAAAGTTATAATGCCTGTAAAGATTTGATTTTTAATATGTTATTTTGAAATGTATGTTCTCATTAAAACATTATTCCCCTTCAAAGTAACTGAAAATAATTTTTTTTATTCTAAATATATTTTTGCATAATATTGATCGACTTTATTACGACGACAGTTTATTCAGTTAAATCTTAAACTAATATTTCCCCATAAGTTTTGAAACACAAACCATTTATGTACAAAATAATATAATGATGCTAACTTATACTGAAAATAGCCAGGTGTGTTCATAAAATTTAATATTTTAAAGTTTTAAATCGGGTGGTAAAGAAAGTTTTAGCTCTTGTTGTACGACTTTAAATTACTAAAAAATAGTACTGCAATATGTTTAATATAATGTAGTTATCGGTACATCAAGGAGAAATATTCAGTTTTATTTGCAATACTTGAATCCAGTATACTTGTATTCGGAAATCTAATTGCAGTGTCACACAGATAAGGACTGATTTTTTGATACATCATTTTCAGTCATATTCCATCTCTTCATAATATTGTTTCTTACAGCAACATGAGAACGTTTTTGCCGTGGCAATTTCTCCAGGAAAAAAATTAATAATAAAGCTTCTAAGTTATATAAACTATTTTTAGAGCAAAAATTGTCTGGAAATCAATTTTAATTAATTAATTATGAGAATTCAAATAACTAAAAACATAATCAAGTAGAAATGATTTTAGTAATGAAAATTGGAATTAATTTCATTTCACACTAAAAGAGTTGATTGTGCTCAAAAATATTTTTAATTAATCCAATTTAAGAGAGGAAAAATGTTTTAAAATGAAACTGAATTCAAAACCATAGCATAGAAAACTTCAAATATCTTAAAAACTTATGTGTTAACAGATATGAAATTTGGTGGAAAGCTTCTCAGTGATATAAACTACAAGAAAATGCAACAAAAAAAATGGTAATTATGAAATGTGTAGGGAAGTGTGTAGTCTTAATATGCTTGATCAAAATACAAGTTCTAATAAAATTTTTAATTGAGACCAATTTAGTTGTGTAGTCTGGGCTGGCACATCTTTCAATTTTTCCACGGTGGTCTCTCAAAGTCAGTAAAAGAGGGAAATAAAATTAAAGGAAATACCTTCGTGGACCTCACGTAGAAAAAACGGAGGACCCTCATGGGTATGCGAACGAGGATTCTTTCATTTTGTCAAGGAATATTTTCAAAGTATTACACTTGCATACTTGAAACATAGATGAAAAGAGCCAAAAACTCACCAAGTTTATACACCTTCTACAATGTTCGATGTGGGCCCCTTTGGTGACGCAACACACGTCCAGACGATAATCGAGATCATTCCATACATTGTAGCGACCACTATATAAACCAGTAACTACTCCGCACCATGTGATCATTGTAGTGGATAAGTTATTCGCTTCGACCAAAGGTATGGTTCTATTCGGATAGCGCGCCACATCTTGGTGACCGGCTGAACTCAGAAAGACGCAACGTTCTGAACTGTCGTGGCGCCATCTACTTGCAAGAAGAACAAGCAAATCGTCAATCACTTGACGCAGCAGTCGTCAATCTCGACGCAGCAAAGTCGCGAACCCCTTGACGCAGCAAAGTGCCACCACTCGCGCAGCAAAGCGTCCACATAGACGCAATCACAAAAACCCACAACCAACGCAGCAGCAAAAACACGCGCAAACAAATACATCGTGTCGCTATCTACGACTCACTTGTATTAGCGTACCAACTAATAAGCAAATACCTCCGCACCACGGTGATCATTTTTGTATATAAGTTATTCTTTCGTCCAACCTTTCATCCTACGATAAGCCGCCACTTCACATTTTAAGCATAATCCTATCAATTGTCTTCACTGCAGCACTAATGTGTTCTTTGAGCTCGACTAAGGATTGTGGCAGTGAGGGTATGTAATCAAGGTTCTTAACATTACACCAAAAGAAGAAGTCTTAAGACGATAAATCAGGGGATCTGGCAGGCCAGACGAACAATGCTTGTTCATTCTCAGCAATACGCCCAAATCAGCTATGGGGAAGTTCATTGTTTTGGTAATCACGAGAAGGGAGGATGTGCCAATGAATGATGAGGGAGAGGGAGAATACAAACTTGATGAGTTTATGGTTCTTTTTTTTCCATATATGTATGTGAAGGGTGTAAAACTCAAAGGCTGACTTGGGCCAAATAAACAAGATTTAACTTAAAATGGGCTGCAAAGAAAATGAATATTTTTAGAAACGTAGATTTATTTCTCAATATTGTATTATAACAAACATATATGAAAGAACAAGAAAAATTTTATATGTACGTCCTGACATTTGACATCTCTTCTCCGCTACTATCTTTCCTATTTCGGGAGAATTTTTGATATTTCATTATATATTATTCAGTCCCAATATATTGACAGGGCCGCAAAAATGCTCGCTGTGGGCCACGCGTTTGACACCCCTGGCGTACGTGAGGTACTTTTGAAAATATAGCTTTTTCAAAACAAATTAATCATTTATGCTAGCCCAGAACTTTTTCTTATTTACTAGAGGAAAAAAAGTTTCGTTTGAAAGTTTAATAAATTAATCTTACGAATTCTTAACGTTTATCACAAACTGTTGAGTAGATAGTATTGGGCCTATTTATCAAATTGTACTCAGACAATTTCATTTGCCTGTAAGAGAACTTAATACTGAAAATGCTAAAATGTGTTTTGTGCTTTTTTATACGCATTATTTTTACTAATGTGAATTATTTTTTCAATAAGAAACCTTTATGTGGACAATTATAATGATTTAATACATTTGGACGATACTGTAATTCTCTTAAAGCTTTTATTTTCAGAATGAAAAATATTTGATATGCATTTATAGCATGCCCGATATTGTTGAAAAATATGAGTTGATTTTATTATTCTTTCTTTCTGCTATAAACGTTTCTTCCGTATTTAAATTTCAAAATAATGCATTTGTAGTCTTTTCTCTATATATTTAAAGGTAAAACTAAGAATGGGACTTCGGTAATTTCCAAGAGATTTATTAATGTTTATTACTGTTTCGTAAAGAAATAAAATATCTAAATTTTACAGTTTTTTGGAAAAAAAATCATTTAAAATAATATTTAGAAAGCAAATTTTTAAACAAATTATAAAACTAATGAAATAAAGAGGTATGTTTCTTTTTAGTATGTAATTTAACATAAAATAATATTTTCTGTAATCGAAACAAAATTTGATTCGCTTTTTAAATACAAAAAATGATCAAATAAATGTAATCAAAATGGAGAGAGAGAGAGAATAATTGAAACCTTCTAAGTTATATTTGGAATATTTTGCTTTTAAAAGTACTTACGAATTATAATATATACAATACTAATTATAATATGACAATAAAGTTCGGTGAATAGTCCTGTGACATTATTGTAGATGAAATATTAACAAAAGTTATCTTACTGTTCTTCAAAATAGTCACCTTCCATAACTATAAACCGCTGAAATCTGCTATACATGTCCTAGGTATAGAAGTCTTCTTTTGGTATAGAGTTCAAAAGAGTTTCGTCACATTTCGTTGCATGTTCGGAATATCGTTAATATCTCCAAATTCTGGGTAAGGATTTGTCGCACGCAGGGAAGCCTTAAGACTTCATGAGACCCTGGGCCTCTGCTCAAAAGTAGGCCCTGGGGCCCCACATAAATGAAGGCCCCCCTTTGACCGTTAAAAGTAAACAGCATATAGCATACGCTATCAAATACTCGTACAAACAATAGCCCGAGACAAATAAATGTTTATGATTTACAATCGCACATACCGGCTCAACCGATTGCCACCTTTTGACTGAATGAGTAATAATGGTGTATGGTGGTAGTCTAGGCCTGTACGTGGATGACAATTTTTACTTATAGCCAGTTGGTATATCGTTCGAAATTCCTAGTTTTTATGAGAATGCAGAAGGAGATGAGGCCCCATGGCAGCTTAGTCGGCCCATGCCTTAAGACCTCCCTGGTCGTACGGATTCATGGTTAATCTACAGTTCATCAGCTATCATGTGCACAGTTAAATTGACGATCTTAAATGATTAATTTCCTCACTTTCCCAAAGTTTTCTTTACAGACGAAGGTCGTCTGTCTTCCGCTAAGGGGGTTGTCAGAAACACATTCCCTGCTTTCCGAAATCGGGCGAACCACTTTCAAACACACTTCATGGACAGTATTTGATCTTTATAAACACGCACAAGCATCGCATAAGTTTTTTTAGGGTCTTGCCAGTATTAAAACAAAACTTTAAATAAATCTTTTGCTTGTTCATTTTACTGTTCACAGCTAAGAACCAACGTACTAAACAAGCACTTTGTAAAACAAGTGTTACACGGAACACAAATGAGTCCCAATTAAACAACGGTGGGGAGCAGATTATCAACACCTGCCACTACGCATGAACAGAGTTTTGTTTCGCCAGTATTACCAAATCAGCCGTTTTGACTTCATTCACAGAATTATATTGTAAGAGGTTATATATATATTTTTTTGATAAAACTTTCATTTACGTTGACTGCCTACATTCGGATCGTGATTTTGAAAACGCGTATAAATGAACAATTTTATTTTGATATTTAGTTAAATTAGAATATACATATAATATTATTACAAAAATATTTAAATGCCAATTTCGACACTAAATGAAGAAAGAATGATATATTTTAAATACATTTTATTTTTATGACAAATGTGTTTATGTCTAATCATAATATTTTGCCCCTATGTGCTTAGCTCAGATATCTATACGAGGTTAAGCTAAAAGTTTTGAAAAATTCACATTAACATCAGAGTTACGATCAATTGAAATAATAACACCCGTGTCCTTTTTTGTTAAAATTCCTCTACTTTGATACAATTAAATGTGAATTAACTAAGTTCTAAATTATATATTTCAAAAATCTTAGTTCATCCCCAGTATACAGGTCCTAAGCATATATAAGCTAAATATGTAATGGAAGCATTTTTCATGAAATGGAGAATGTTTTGAAAATATGTCATTTTTTCTTCATTTTTTTGCCAAAAAACTGCTTTCAAATATTTTTTATTTTGTGATATTGTTCTTAAAATAATTTTATATGTGTATTCTAACTGAACTGATACTAAAAATGAAATAAATTATTCATTTAAACGTTTTTTTTTCAAAATCTTAGTTCCACACAATCTGTCACCTTAATAGAATTAAATATATATTTAGTCATTTAAAACTTAAATTCATGCTAATACCAGATAAATTGCTTATATACTAGTCAGTGACCTTAATTTTGGTTATTTTTTAATCATGCCTTACCTTTAAGTTTCAGATGCAAATACTTTTTGTTATGTTTTGATTGGTTAGAAATGAACTAAATAAAGAATTGCATTCATAGATAATCAAAATATAAAAGTTACTTATAGATAGTACCTTTTTGAATGATAGTGTCAAGTAATATTCATAAAAAGGCAGTATAGCACAATAGATTTACTGTTACGTTCTATTTACAGCGTGTCTGGGAAATTTTCTATATTCACTTGGCGATCGATATTGACCTCAGTTGTACTTCTATGTTGTAGTCCATATTGTGAAGAACTGTTTCGCGTGAAAAAAGAGGGGGGAAATTACTTTTTCAAATAAAAAAAATGCAGCACGATTTTCTTCAAAAATACTTTTTGAATACATTTAACTTGCTCATAAAATAAAGAATATCCAGTGATATAATTCCATTTCTTTTTGCCAGAAAATAATTTATTGAAACTCATTGCTCATATATAGTTTGTAATAACGGAAAAAGTGTCCCGATTGCTTAAACAAAACTGAAACATTATTTTTTTATTTATGAAAAGCTTTGTACAATACTTTCATGAAAACATATCTTCGTTGAAAGTACAAACTATAAATTAACTTAAATATTTCTGATGATCGTACGCATTATATAATTTGAGAGTAGTTATAATGAGTTGAGTTATAGACTATTTAGTTTATATATATTCTAATGAGCAACAATAAATACACGGTTGGAAAAAATGATCAAAGGATAATGGTGAGAAAATACGAATTCTTTCAAGAAGATCACATTAAAAATTGAATCTATTATGAAATATATTATGCAACAATTATTTACAAGATATTACGAATTTATTTATCCCTTTTCTTACAGAAAATGATGCTTAAAATTTTAATTCTGGATTCTCTACTGCCTTATATATAACGTATATTTATTTTAAATATAACTAATGATAATGGAAAGTCCTTTTAAACATTTTTTAGTAAACTCTCTCAAAGTAACCAACTGTTTTATAAATAGTTCTGCAATGTGCATTATATCAAAGGTTCCCAAGTTTTTTCAATTCGAATTTCTGTTTTTGAACTTTCTTTTTTCCACAGCTCCCTACCTAACTGAAAGTGTCATTAGTTATATGTGAAAATAAAAGTTAAAAGTTCCACTTAATGGGGAGCCATAATGTAGAATCTGAGAATCCTTGCATTACATTGATTCACCTACGAACCTTACATGACTCTGTCAGCCCTTCAAAGCATTGTTCACATCCATCGTCTCATCCCATCCTGAGGACATCATATATGCTTTGGCTAATCATCTTAAGAAGAAAGATATCAGATTTTGTTGGATCCAGGACATGCTGAATAACTGGAATGAACTGGTTTACAGCTGCCCGATCAGCGACAGGCTCTTCAGAAAGTTTCCTATTAAGCACTCTGACCCAAAGCTTGCTTCAGGCAGAAACTGCAAATTGTAGTTGGGCAATCAGACTGGGACCAACAAACTGAAAATAAGTTGCATAGCGTCATGCCTGTTCTTGCTCCAACTGTGCCATCAGAGCACCGCCGTGAGCAGGTGATATGGACTAGACAAGCTCAGACACACCCACCTAACGCATATAGGCATCTTCTGTTTGCGAACCACCACCACCCTATTGCGAGATATGTACTGCCCTCCCTATCGAAACATACCTGTGATTGTCCACATTCAAATCATCTTAGATATCGGCTTTAACTTGCTGATTTACTATATCCAGTATTTTAAACAATAGCACCAATTCTCACTCGTGTTTAAATTCCTAAGCATCAAGGGTCGACCATCATATCTAATTTTAATCTATAGATTCTAAGAAAGGCGGTATAGACTAAGCCCACTCAGTTTTATGGCCTGCAAATCTCTAACTGTTCTTATTGTCTCTTCGGCGACTATGATCTAAATTGGTCCTTGCGCCATAAAAAGAAAAATCAAATCTACGAACCCTTAATGTTTAGTCTGTGTGACACACTATATAAATTATTACATATTAATCTTTACAACTAGTCCACTAAAATTTATTTTGCCTCAAGAGGCAAAGGATGTCCAAAGGCTTAGTCCTACTAAATTCTACTCTTTAATTATAATACTTTATTATTTTTTTGTTACTATCACACATTATATGAAATCTGTTGTTGTGCTGTTGATAATGCTACCTGTCTGACGAAGTCAGACTGTAGCTCACGAAATTCACTTATCGGCTAGATTGTAATGTCTGCTGTTAGCCGTAGCTGAGCACCATGGCAGACAGTACGATTTGGCTCTAAACGCCCACTTTGACTAAGAACACTCCTGTGCGGTCAGAGGCCTCCCTAACTTAACTTAGAAACGAGTAGAAAATAGGATTTTGTTGAATAACTTATTCAACTTTTATACGATATAACATTTGGAAATATTTGCTAATAAAGTTCTACTCTGTTTAAAAAAGTGTGTTCCCTGTGTCCTTAGCGTACTAGTTTCAAAACTTACTAAAATCAAGAAATAAAAGTAAATTTGATTGTTATTTAAATGAAGTTCAAAGTTGCGCAGAGAAATAGGTACTGAAGGCTTGTTTTAACTAATAAATGCATACCACATGCATTTTGGGTCTCTGAAACTCATGAATAATCTACATAGAAAAGATATAGATATTTTTCTTCGTCCAGGTGTCAGTATAGCTAGTTATCTAGTGACAGTGAAGGAGAAAGTAATAGCCGAGCCTTTTACTGCATGATTGATGTACGAAGAAATTTTTTTCTCTCGACATAGTCATTACGTTCCATCTGTCTCTTGCGTAAAGAGGCATGCTCATTGAAGCTCACATTGCTGGGATGTTTCTCATAGAACCGCCAATCATGGGTGCTTAAGGGGCTAGGGTGTCAAGGGCAGAACCGATCCTAGGGTGTCAGCCTAATGTACTGCCTTCTCTAGAGAATTTATATTTTATTCAATGCTTTAAGGCTGACGTTATAAACCTATCATCATATAATAAGTAAAACATTTATAAAAATGTACACCACTTCTTTCCTCTAATTGTTTTTTTTTTCTAAATTGTTAGGCTATTTTTAAATTGAAAAGTTTTAATTTTCCCTAATGCATATTTAATTTAAACCATTCTGTTTTGATAATAAACTTATTAGATATTTTCGTAAACAACTGCTAAAACTTTTTCTCTTAAGCATTTTATAAAGCATTCATGGTGTGCTTACCAATACCACTGATAAGTGATCAGCTAAGAATTGGCCCTGTTCGAGGGTTAAGGTATCCTCGACAAACATGAAAAGGATGCTATCAACAAAATAAAACGGTGACTGATGAAGATAAATTAGTATTGAAGATATATTCAATGAAATTTGAAGATTGTTCCTGGACTACAGATAAGTTTGTGCAAGGAATGAGAATTTTAAATTTTGTACGTTAACTTTATTTGTCAATCCAACTTCGGATGTGAGCTATAATTAAAACTCACCCCCACTTATGAAAGAAAATGAAAATGTATTTTTTTTCTGTTTTATGCATTATTTTTAAGTTATTGATATCTAAGTCCTAGTGATATAAAATCTAATCCATGTTTGAACTGTGATTTGCAAAGGCATAATGAATGTTTTTAATATTTAGTGTGCAGCATGGATTATAACACATGTATTAATGAATGAAGAATATTATTACACAAAATTATTTAAAAGTGATATTTTGCAAAATAAACATAGATTGCTCATTTTCAAAACATCTTTTTATTAGGTTAATGCTTGTATAATAATAATATTTTGCCTATGTATAACTCAGATCTTCAGACAGAGTCTGAACTACAGATTTGAACAGCAAACTTAAAAGTGGTTTATCCATACTTCTTAAATACATCAGAGGAAAATTTACCAAAAATGTACCGATTTATTACTTAAATTGGTAGTAACTCACGATGGGAATTTTCAAAAGTCCTGTTCAGGCTCTGGAGAACACTATATAGACAAAATGTTATTATCGAAGATTTACATAAAAAGGAGTGATACTTTGAAAATAGAGAATTTTATGTTCAATTTTGTCAAAGTTTTGCATTTATATAATTTCTTCTTGTAATATTATTCTGAAAAAATTTTGTACGTGTATTCTAATCTAAGGGACACTAAACATTAAAAATAATCCGTTTGTACTCTATTGCAAAATACGATACTGAACGTTGTCGGATACTTTAAAACCAGGAGTAGGCAGACTTTTCCAGGGTGCGAGCTACTTCTAATTTTTCAAGGTGTTGTGGTCCACCCAGTGCCAGTGGTACAAACAAGGAAGGGGGTACTGGTCCGAACACTTCATAGCGGCTGGATTTTTCCGATTGATTATAATTCCATGCACATAGTTCGTAAAACGTAATTAAGTATTTGTTTTAAATAATGTTTTATTAATTAATGCTAATTATACTCATTCATTAATTTATTTTTTAAAAAATCAAAAAAAAATATGTTTGGCTGCGTATTGTGGTATGATATGGGAATGGTGGACTTTGAACCCAAGACCTACCTGGGTTGAAAAATTCTTGTGTGCTCCTATGTCCAGTTTTGTAGGTATGATGAAGAAGGAAAAGGTCTAAAATATTTTAATAATTAATTCCACAGTTCCGACAAGAGAATTAAGAAAAACAGCCATTATGTCTGGGTTTCAAACAATTAGAACTCAGATTTTTTCCCTCACATTCCCCACATTTAATTTCCATTTTCAGAAAAATAATGGATTGGTGAACTTAAAGTAAGAAAGTGTTGAGTCATCCTTCCTTTTTCACATCAAGAACACTTTTCTTGTTTGTTGTGTTTGTTGTATTATAACCATGCTTTCGCCATGGGTTATTAACTAATCTTTAGTCGCCAACATGGAAATGGGAAATCGTTAATCCTGATGATCTTGATCAGGAAAATGGAACAAATTATTCAATTATTTTATTGTCATCGGTCCTTGGCAAGTGAGCAAAATTTCGAATTAATCTGATATTTTTAAAGTGGGTAAAAATCGAGTTCAAAGATTCAGTTACATACAGTGAAGCTAATATAAGCGAGTTAAGAAACTAACACTTTAAAATCCGCGTTTAAAGCAAAACACAAGATACAAATATAATAATAATATCCATAAATATAATAATATCAAATGATACATTTATTATCAAACACACCAAAATACAGCAAAATAAAATATTTTTATCTAAAGTTCGTTTTTGCTGTTATAGTCAGTGGAATACTTAGTCTGCATACTTCAGACAATCTTGAATATTTCCGTCTATAATTACTAACTGTTAAAATCTTCAAAATACCCAAAATGTTTAATTTGGTCCACTGGTCGATCGCGATTGACCTAATGACCTCACTTCGGCCTTTAAACATTCGATTGCATTAAAAACTCATCGGCCTTTGGCTTTGATCTAAAAAGGCAGAACTTAAATTTGAGATGAAGAGCAATACGTAACTGAACGAAGCAACA
>BMAO01033153.1:0-16688 GCA_019973975.1 Trichonephila clavata | reverse complement strand
TCTCTGACCAGGTTGGAGTTTCAGTGATATATTCGTTGAAATGATTACATTTTACTTGATACCACATGCACTATTAGTAAATATGTAATGAATGAATGAAATAATGTTATCCATCGTTTCAATAGTGTATTGCACAACAGATGTGGAACAACGAAAGACATGGCATTATTTTTCAGAGGTTCCATTATTATGTTTGCAACAGGAGTTAATTATATGTCTCTTGATAATTCATTTAAATATACTCATCTCTGAGAGGATATTGTTTTTGAAATATATGAAGCAAAATGATTTTAAATTGAATTTGTTTTGCTTTTAGAAAACTCTAATTACCTGCATTTACTTTAAGCAGATGGAAAATTTTATAATTTATTTTCAGATTAAATTTAATGTCACCGTAAATCTCAATTTTTCACTCAAATTCTAAGAAACCACATTAATGCCATTCGGCAAAGAAAAAAATTAAAAAATTATTTTGATATTAAATTTAAACCTGATGCCAATTAAAATAAATATAAATCTTCCACCTATATGAACGAGAAATAGAGCTGATATGCAGTTTAAAAAACAAACAGTTACATAAAAAATAAAATTTATGTATAATTTGCCTTCTTAGTACATTTTTCGAGACACATCTAGGTAACCAAGGAATTTAGTTATTTAACTAAACATCTAGGTAACCAAGGAATTTAATTATTTAACTAAACAATCCATTTAATTTCTCCCAATTCTAATAATCATTGAAAAAAGTTCGGAAAATTCTAAATATTCATGTGCCCAAGGGAGGTGACTCAAATATTTCTGAAGATATGATGCACTAGTTTTATTACTGGTATTTATTTAATCTCACATCTTAAAACCTCGGAATTAGTTCTTAAACCTATTTTTGGCGGGATAAAGTATCAAAAAAATTAATCTAGGGAATTTTTCAAATTAAAAATTCTTGAAGGTCCGTCTTGCAGTGTGTCTCTAACATAATTCCAAGTGGTCAGTTAATGTATTTAGTTGAATGTTTGCTTACGAAAACTCTGATTTTTTTTATATTTTCATTCCATCACCGTTTACGCATTCTCAACAAACACTGGGGTTGTCTTGATATTCATTTCAAAATCTCGTCTCCAATAATCTTTATTTATTTCTTATTTTCGTAAACACCTAGACTGATTAGTTTTAAGAGATATATTTACGGGACCTAGACCCCGAGTACTTTTTTTCGAGTATTTCCATGAATAAACAATGCTTATGCTAATGACATTTAGACATTTATATCATTTCTTATGTAGGCTATAAACTTGAATTGTTAGCTGTTTCCTAATCACACAGCTCTATTAAGAGCTTTTAATAGTAGACAACAAATTTTCTAATAAATCTTACTCGCATGTTCTCTGAGTATTCTTATTATGTGCTCCTACCACCTTCCCCATCTAACTGAAAGTGATGGAAGAAACTTCCATGCAATTTCTATGCAGTAAAACACACTGATGTTCAACTAATTTAATGCTTTTATGGCATTATTACTGCCAATAAAATTTATACCACAGCCCAAGCCGATCACAAATATTCTGTCTTTTCCAGCTGCAAACCTTCTCAAGGCTTGGAGGAAAGATTCAGTGTTTGAGATTTAACAGGCTGTACTAGACTGTATGCAGAACAAGTAAACTAAACTATTTATGCTTAATCTTTTAATCGTAAATAAACTAAATCAATATAATTTACACCAGAAATTTTGTATGCACGAATGAATTTTGAATTCCCGTCTATTAACATTTACTGGAGTTATTAAAAAAACATTATGTTCACTTTTAAAGGATTTAGGGAAAGCTAGTTACTGTCAAAATAGAAATATACTTGAGGTTAAATATGTAGATTACATCTTCTGCTGTCTGATCTGAGAAATGTTCTGATTTTTGGGCATTTAAGCTTCATTATTTAGCACTATGCTTAGTTGAAGATTGCTTTATTATTCTACTCTTTAAGTGTATGATAACTTGAATTCATCTGTGAGAGTATCATGTTCCTGAATAATACAATATTTTGAAATTTTTGAAATCCTTAGCTAGTTTAATTAACATTTATTTATTTTTAGTATACTTATTATATTTGTGCTATCTTGATAGCTTATCACTCTTCAAAGTGCTTAGCTTGGTTCTGTTAAATTCATTTAACCTCGCACTTTTTATTTTAACTTTTATTTATTTTTATTATTAACTTTTTATTTTGACTTCCTAAATTTCCCTTCTTCTCCATTAATCCTTCAAATAAAATTTAATCATTCCTGTTTTGGGAAAGTTTTGATAGATATTATTGTTTTATTTATATATTTTTTTACAATCCATTTAAACATACAAGTTGAGATTTACGAAAGTATTTTTTTTTATTTACATGCCTTTAAACTATTATGATACCATACACAGTGTTGGCCCAATTTCAGCACACTTTGGAAATTGTAATATTTTTTAAATTTGTATGCTTATAGAAAATGTGTTAGCATTAAATCCTGTACATTAGATGTTGATGATAGCAGGGAATTATCAATATTTAGTAGGGTAGCTTTTATTTTTTTATTCCACCTTCATTTCGATGTTTCTTTGAGTTGATGATAGTTTTAAGATCTTTCTTAGTTATTACATGATGCTAGGAAACAATAATATCCTCAATTAGTTCCTTTTTATTTTATGGGCACCTCATTTGGACAAGAGTTTTCAAACAGTGTCAAAAGTTTCTGATAGGATTGATGTCAGGGCTGTGTCCTGTTCAGGAAACAATTCAATAATATTTGTACGAAATCACCCTTTCGATAATTTTGCTGTGTCAAGGAGCACAGTCCTGTTAAAAAATAGATAAAGCATTGTTGGAAAATAGATCCCGTTGGAAGGTATAAGTTTGGTTTCTAGAATAGTGTCATATTTTCTGGTATTCAGTGTAGTATCGATGTCATGAAGGCAACCGATACCCTCTGCTGATATGCATAACCAAATCAAAAAACTATGCGGGTACTGCATAGTTGCCTGGATACAGTCAGGATGTAACTTTTGGTCATATTCTATGTATTACATATTTTCGACATGACTAACGAATAACGATATCTTATTTTTATCGCCCCTTATAACTTGTTCCTTTTGAGAATTTGTCCAGTTAATGTGTTTCTTTTCTCTCTGTGGCCTTTTTAAATCTGTTGTAAATTGAGATAATGCATTTTTAGTGGAATTCTGTCTCTTATTCGAACATCTTCTAATTTTCTCCTGATTGTTTTTGAACTGATAGAAACACCAGAATCATTCAAATCACTTCTGAGGCCGTTGATGACATGGTTCTATATTGGAGACTTAGTAATTTGTTCTTCTGCCATCAACACATGTAGTGCACCTTGTCCGGCCTATTGATGCTTTGTTTTTAATTAAGTTTGTCTCCTGACATCTGTCTTGCACTTTCAAAGTAGGAAATACCACTTTTTCGTCACACATCTCTTTCTAGTTCTCCAATCTACTGTTCTATTTTATGTCATTGCTTGTTGAATAAATATCATTGTTGTCTTGTCAAGAAACAGTCCTGAAAATCCTATCGAAAACTTGTGGCATCGTCTGGGAATTCTTGTTCGAAAGAGACTCCCATCGAATAAAATATAATTAATTGACACTATTCTAGAACACAAACCTCTACTTTCCAACAGGGATCTATTTCCCAACAATGCTCCACCTATTTCCTGCAGGACTGAGCTCCTTGCCACACAGCAAAATTATCAAAAGAGGGTTTTCGTACAAAGATCATTGAATTGTTTCATGGACAGGAAGCAGTCCTGACCTCAATCCTATCCAAAACTCGTTTGAAAACTCTTGTCCGAATAAATTGCCCATGAAATTGCGGGTATAATTATTTCTTGGCATAATGTAATAACGAAGAAAAGGCATAAGACTATCGTTAGTTTAATGAGACATCAATGTGAACTTGTAATAAAAAATAAAAGCTACCTTATTCTAATATTGATAATTCACTGCTATCATCAGTATCTAACGTATATCGCTAGATATTGCAGCTTAACATTTTACATTGTAAATGTTTGTAAATTTATTTTTTCGTATTGCATTCAGTATTAAATTCTTTTAAAAATAATAAGAGCAATTTTGTATTTTGCAAAACGCAACATTTTCTATATGCATACACATTTAAAAAAACAAGTAAATGTTTTCAAAAATGTGCACAATTTTGGCCCCCACTGTATGTATGTGTACTAGAGCTTCTTAAATGTTCTATTATTATTCAATAAAATGCTCAGCGCTGCTTATTATTTTAACATAGTTATCACTTCTTACTATACATTGGTTACAAACATTTTCCTTGCTTACATTTCTTCCTTTCAAGAAACAGAAACATTTCATTTTCATAACTTTTATCAGCGACCGAAAAAAATAAGACAATTGATTTGTCTCCTGGTCACTTCCCATGAAAAATAATAAACAACCGAAAAGAATGTATTTATCTTTCGGGTTTTCCCTGGGGTTTAGTTATCTTCCGGTAGTGTCCAAACAGCTCCCCTTTTTCATTCTGCTTTTTTTTTCTCCTTTTATCCCTTTTGAAATCATCATTTTTGCGCAACTCGACAGGAAACAATCTTGATTTGGATTTTCCGCTTCGAAATAAAAATGATAGCCATGTTTTTCATTTTGTTTTATATAAAAAAATAAGTTTTTTACAAATACAAGCACTTAAATAGGAGATGTGTTCGCTATAAACACGAATTTGTAAAAAGCAGAAATTGAAACATGAGACATAATGTGTGTTTTATTTCACCTATATTTTCTTTCTTTACATTGATGATTTTATTTTACAAAATATCTTACAAAACGGATCATAAATATTTATTAGGTTTTAAGTTTTTCTGAAAAAAATCAAATTTTTTAGTATTTTAAAAATTAAAAATACAATTTTTGAAATATAAACAATTATAATTTGAAAGATAATATAAATTATATATGTGGGGAAAAAATTAATATTCCATTTCGATTGAATTTACTAATTGAAATATTTATTTTGTTGAGGCATTTTAAAACTTAATGTGATAAAAATATAAAAGTAAAGGCACGGCATTATTATACATGGAAATAATACACCCATACATCTGCACTGTAGTATAATCGCAATTTATTTATATATTTTCAGCAAAGAGAATTTTCTACAATTATGCCTCTGAGAAAAATGTTTAACAATGTCTGCAGTTTCAAATAAAGTTTGATTTTACTTAGTAAATAAGCCTTATTTTAAAATTATGTCCTTTTTCAATGATAATTTTATTCTAACAAGTAATTTTGATATAATTTTACTAAGACAACAATTGTACTTTTATTTATTTATACTTCACAGATTATTAAAATTTTTAAATATATTAAAGTGTTAAGTAAATTTATTTCAATTTGAAAGAAATGTTCGAAGTGATAAACTTTTATTTAGAATTCACAGTCAGACATGTTAAAACTGCAACGATATCCTAAATGTAGGAATTTATGAAACAAAAAATATATACGTAATTACTTTTCAAAACACCTTAAATCAACGCAGTTTTAAATGAAACCTAAAATTAAATTTGTTTTCATGGTCCTTTTTTGTAATATAATAAGGTATTTTTAATATGTTTAATATTTACGAGTATTGGTTAACTGTGCTTTTTCAAATTCAAAAAGAGTTATCTATAATATAGATTTTTCATTTAATTAAATGAAATTGTTTATAATAGTAGAAGTAAGTAAAATATTCTACGTCTACAGAGTCATACAAAATATGTTGAAAAGGGCAAACTGTAAAAGATTGTTAGAAACATATAAAATCCATGCATTTCCTTTTGATTGAACAGACAAATTCATATACTCTAAATTGATGATATAATAATAGTAATAATAATATTCATCTATGTACAGTTGAACCCTAATAAAATGAATTTATCGAAACCGATTAATTTATTCATTAATTCGGGTTATTCGTTATATCGGGGTTCAAAAATTTTCAAATGTTTTAACTTATCTTTTAGAAATTCTACAATAAGAAACTACACAAAGAATATCTGTAGTAAGGAACTACACTCTTTTTATTCAACAGCTAAATATTATTAACAAACTAATAAGCACCAGTTAATTTGAAATTTTAAAGTACTGACTTACAGTTGTTTCACAATTTTTTTACCCCTGACTCGAAAGAGTTCATTTTCGACTTTAAGCAGAGAAGAAAATACTGCGTCATTTACATCTTTCTGCTTGAGGTATGTTGTTTTCACAGTTTCAAAACGGTATAAAACATTTGAAGATGTAACAATTTGGATATAACTTTTCTTATCAATTTCTTCCGTGCTTCAAAAATGTAAAAAAAAAAAAAAAATCAGCAAAATCATACGTATAATAAAATTCACTTTTCTCAAGAAAAAAGTGCAATTAGTAAAAACTCTTTATAAATACCCCTTACGTTATGGAGTGGAATCAGATGAGAAAGAAATTCCCTATCCTATGCAGAACTCACTTAATAGTTTACTCTCATGACATTTGCACCTGTAAAGTCTAATAATGGACTACAACCATTTCCGATCCAAATTTGTTGCATCCAAGATAAGTCTTTTTCAGTTCCTGACGAAAAGGATGTTTTATTTGAAAAGAAATTCAATTTTTTTCTAAACTGAACTAATACATTATTTTCTGCCTTTGAAACAATTCGTTACATTGAGCTTTATTATTTTTAAATAGAGGAGGAGGGGAGGTGAAATCGTGAAATTCGTTAAATAGGAGTCCATAAATCAGGGCCTGGCTGTATATATATTCATTATATATGTAGGGCTTCATAATTGAATTCACAAGTGTTAATGATTATTTTATTTAGAACAATTTTCTTGGGCTCACCTATTACATTTATGAAGGTTATTATATAATATTTTTAAAGTATTAAAATAAATGAAAGAATCAAAGCATTGACTGCATCACATTTAAATAAAATATTTCCGATATAACAATAAGAATTGCATAAAATACGGATCTCACTATAAAGAGAACATGATTAAATGCATAAAATCTTGCAGTTTTTCTCTAGGAAATGAATGCAATAAAAAGAAAAAAAAGAATTACTAATGAGATAATCAGTGAGAATTTAATATAAAGTAAAACCTAATTTTTTTCTTTGTGTACAGCATTCACCAGAAAGCCTTATTTACAAACTGAAACTGTCACCAGAAACAATAGACAACAATCAATTTTTTAAACAATTTTCTGTAATTTATAACAATAATTTATTTGTCTATACTTTTTATTATAAGTCCTTATAAGATTAAAGATTTAATGAAAAAAATATTTCAAATTTCCTCCAAAGCCATAGTAAAATCTTTATTTAAACCACCCACTTCATGTTATTCACTTTTAAGCATATTCTTTGAAATGAATTCCTGAATTAAAGAGAATGTTCACAATAGTTTTATAATTTTAAAAAGAACTATACATTTATATTTAAAAGGCATATAAAAAGTAAAATATATAAGCAATCGTCTAATAATACATTAAAATGCACCGCGCATTTTTGAATATTTATTGAAGCCAATTAATTACGGAAAAGCACTTATTAAATAATCCAAATGTTAGTCGGCCTCATTTATAATTTACTGCCATAACATATGTTCTCTTCAACAGTTTAAGTTTAGTCATGCATTTAAAAGTCAGTCTGATATATGATTATTACTTCTAAAGAGCCGTAATGTTCTCTTCAATTTATTTTTAAAAGCAAAGTAAGTTAACATTTCTGATTCACAAACAATAATTCTCCATTATCATAGATTAAAGTTGGTTCGGATATTTAAATTCTGCCGTAATTAAATAGAAAACTAACCGTAATTTATTTCCGTTAATTGAAAATTCACCTTCAGCTGTTTTGAGAATAATTATAAATGCATCCCTAGAAAACCCCAGACAAATTCTTCCGCTAATTAATTCTGAAGCAGAATCGTTTTCGCTTATGCCTTTAATCCCCATTAGCGAAATTATGTATTAGCCCTCGTTTTCGAAAACATTCAATGGAGTATATAACAGAAACGTTTAATTGTTTTCTTCTACATGATTTTTATTTTTTTTTTCAAGATCGTTAGATAATACCATAAAATAATTATTCAGAATTCATTCTAGAAATTTAATAAAACTCTATGAAAGTTCATTTATTTATTTATAAATTCAAGGCTTGTGCTTGGTTTCTTGACCATTTGACGTCGAGCCTCCCAGTACCGGCTGACGACATCGACAGTCGGGTATTCATCGAGTCCAGTGCAGTGGAGCAGCTGGTCACCATACATTCTGGCTTGGCCGCAGAGTGGTCAGGCCTAGTCAGCAGCCAGGCCAAGTCAGAAGAGATATACTCCTAAAAAGTGATGTCCGGTGGTTAGACGAAAGTGGGCAACAGCCGAGACCAGTGATACTCAACCTGTTGCCACCTGCCGTCCCTGAGTGTCCCGATTATGGCCTGTTACTCCAAGAAATTCAGTTTTTTTAGAACAATTCACTAAAAATGTAGCACTACATTCCACCAATCAAGCAATCAAATCTATCAATTTTGCTATCAATATCCTTTTTGGACTGTAGAATGTAACAAGGGGCTTCAAGGATGAAAGGAAATTTAAATTACACCACACAACTCGGCAAAAAATGCATAAAAGTGAATATTTTTTATGTGTGTTTGATAGAGAGGTTAATACAGAATTACAGTAAAAGCTAAAAAATGAGTTGTATTATTTGATCAATTTTGCTTTGTCCAATGTTGCTTTGGCCTTGTAAAACTTTTCTCCTTTATCCTCATTTTGCGTGGACCGTGTGAAATACTTATCATAGGTTTGAGGCCCGGCGAGAAAAAAGATTGAGAATCTCTTGCCTAGAATCTCTCCAGGTGCCTCGAGATAGGACCCACAATGAGCAAGGTTTCCTATGGCTTTCCAATGTTCGTGGTCTTTAGGTCACGGCAGTACATTTGTCAATGTATGTGGATATAATAGTCTTTGCTTTTCTGAGGGTCAAGTGGACTTCAGTTTTAGACGACTCGCTCTCTAAAAACAATAAACAAACTCAAAAAATAAACTCCGTCCATGGGTTGTACTTCTATTTGCCACTTCGTATAAATACCAATATTCTGCAAAATACGCCCTCTTTGATTTTTGTCTTCGTCAAAATGTAACACGTGTAGTTTTGTGTGTGTGTGTTTTCTGTACTAAATTCATTGCTTAAGATGTGTATGTCTGTGTGTCTTCATGTTCAATAAACAGGATTAATTATCTACAGAGGACTGCCTCTTCACTAATACCACTGTATAATATCGTAAATCTACGAGGTAAGATTCAAAGGTTCCCAGACTGAGCCTATATCATGGAAAATAATTGCAGTAGATTGACTGCAGTAACATTTATATGTTATTGCATTCTTCTCCTTTTTAAAGATAGCTTGTTCCAAATCACTTGGTCGGTGGGTCACCATGTTGTTGTATTTCGTAGGCGGATGTAGTTAGTTATTTGCGATTAAAAGAAATTGCGTTTGTTGAGAGGATAATGGATAATTTTTGTATGTTTGGGAAAAAGTGTTTCGGAGACTTAAGAAATTTTGAACCAGGTGTAAGGCTGTGGTGCATTATCGCAAACGCAAGCTTTTCAGGGGCATAGACGTTTCAGAGAAGGCAGGAAATTGTCGAAGACAACAAAATCTCTGGACGTAAGCAGATTTCCTACGCCTCTGAAAACATCGAAAAGGTTTCTGCGGCGGTACATGAAAACAGATTTCAAACAACAGCAGAATCTGTTGGAATACACACGGCTATATGTCAAAGGATACTGACTAAGGATCTTAACATGCATACGGTGTGTCAACATATCGCTCTCTACATGTTACACGAAGACCATTCTGCAGATGAAGTTAAATGTGCAGCACAGGCTGAATTAAAGACATGGCTAAAAATTTATTCAAAATTTTTTTCAATGACCTTTACAAGAAATGGTAAAAGTGTGTTCTTACTCAAGGGTTTTATTTCAAAGGAGGACGTGTTTCAGCAGTTCAATTGGTAATATATATGTTGTTTAATTGGTAATAAATATATATTGTTTAATTGGTTTATATATAAATATAATTCATTATATCTATCTATCTATATATATAAATAAAATATATAATAAGAGACAAAACTGTACTTCCTGCAAGGCTAAAAAAGAGAGAAATTGGATTCTAAGAAACACATCAAGGAAATAAATACTGTCATAAGAATATTGCACTAAAATTAGATAAAAACAGGCAAAACAAAAAACAAAGGTGTAGATATTGAAATTGAAGATACCAAAGAGTCTTTGGACTAAAATGGAGACCTATTATGATTTCTAAAGCTGTAAATGAATTAGGCCTGCGAAACTAGTGTTAAGCAATTCTCTATGGATCCATATTATATATATATATATATATATATATATATATATAACTTTTGACCATTAAAGAAGACAAAAAAGTCAAATTTGCATGATAAGAAAGCGATGAGGTATGTATATGATTAGTATGTAGGCGCAATCAAACAACATAGAAGACAGCAATGTTATCTTAACCTTTGTATAGAGGTGGTGTCACGTAACATATTTTTCTTGTCGTCTATGAGACAGTTACCAACACGTGTTGAAATTCGATACAATCAGGATCGTAACCTATCGAAAGAGCGCTTTATTGTACCGCGTTACTGCTACTGGCACTGGTCAGAATTCAAAGACTGGCCAGAATTCTAAGAAAGGAAGTATTTTCATGCCGGCCACACCCCCCCCCCTCCCCGTACATACGATAATAATGTATTGAATTCAATAATACTTTGACTCTAATGCTATAATACGAATTACTTATAAACTATTCAAATTATCAAGTTAAGTATTAAATTTTGGCATATAATTTTGTATATGACAAGCTAGTAACTATTAAACTTGTTCTTAACTTCGTGTTTTTGAATTAATGATAAAATACATTGTGCAGTATTGATACATTAATAACTGTATAAAATCATTGTAAATGGACATTTTCTTTTCCTTAGGATGTTATTTATTTATACAAATGCCAGACATTTAGCAACTAGGCCGTTAGTCTCGATCTAGCTTCACAATACTTGAGAATAATAGAGTTAAAAGATAATAATGCAGTGCATTCGTCAATATGGTCTCTATCTAGGGACTTTACAGAATCACAAAGAGTACAGGCTAAGGTGTTCTTTAGTCGAATTTCAAAAAGAGGGGCATCCAAGCAACCATGTCCAGTCAAAAGACGTAACAACGCCACAGCTACAAGACGAGGAAAATCTGGAATGACTGGCTTTGATCTAGTGAGACAATCCCCGGCTTTTCCCTTAGTTTTATTTCATAGGTAGAATGTTTTTTTTTTTTAATGAATGTATCTCAGAATGTATTTTGTTTAGATACATTTCACTAAATTAATAATTTTGTATTTATTTTTTTTTTAACTTTTTGATGTGTTCGTGCCTCACCTGATAGGATTATCACGCCCCCTAAAAGGGCACCCCCCAACAGTTTGAGAAACGCTGAGATAAATACATAGATTTTATGCTGTCTATTTTTTTTATTTTAATAAATATGTTTGCATAAAAATTCATAAAATATGTACAATTATTTATTTTTTACGTTGCTTGAAGAAATAGTTATATTGCATGCTGTTTATATTTATGCTAAGAAACGTCTTTAAATGATTCAAAATTCATATATAACAGAAATTAATACTACTGTAAATTAATATATAATAAAACTGTAAATCTATTCTCTAACTTGAATGCAGTATAGCGATAATTGAATTGTTTAAAAAGTGTCCTACGGAGTGGCACGCTGAATCCTATTGACAGATTGGCTTGGCAATCCTCGAAAAGGTTGAAAATATCTGGGTTAAACCATTTTTCTTTAAAATATGAATTGATAGTATATAAATAAAAATTACTTGTTGCAGAAGTTACGTTACGATAATGATAGTTTTAATCTGTTTGTAATGAGATTTCCGTTTCAAGAGTGAGTCAATACAAATCACAAATAGAACAACCTTAATAATCTCAACATTATTGAGGACAGGCGAACTTTCACGACGCATAGTAATTTATGGTTATCTGACGATTCAGCAATCGAAAAAGGTCAATTTGTAGATTCAATAATGATTCCGTTTTCCTTTGGGGAAAATACGTGGGATAAGTGATTTTCATGGTAATTTTGGGCTATTTCTACGATTTCAGTAGACCTGGGTCTATTTGAACTGTAGGCATAGAACAATATTTAACGAATAATATTCACTAATTGCATATCTTGAATTCAAATTATAATTTATCTTTTCTCTAAATTTAAAAGAGTTTTGAAGAGAAAATTAAAAATCAATGCCAAATTTTGAAATTTTTTTGTAAAATAAGAATTGTTAATTTTTGCATTTTATTTAAAATTTGAGTTTAAAAAAATATTTATTTATTTTGCATTATTATGTCAGGGTATTTTTGTATAGTACTTAATAAGAATATTAATAAAAGTTTTATATTTAAAATTAATAATAATGCTTGATTTAATACGTACATTAGGCTTCTTTGGATCAAAGAATAATATTCCATTGAAAAAAAAAAGAATTAAATTCTCCTTACTTCTTCTTCGTAAGCTTCACAGGCAATTTCCGGCCAAGGCTATCTTATTTAATTTAAATTCTCTTGATCTTTTATTGTTATTGTTTCTCATATATTCACGCAATGTTTCACAGGGATTTTACTGTTGTTAGGGTGTAAATGTTTAAATATGTGTAGACTTAAGTGTGTATGCTTTAAATCACAACGTGCTGTTGCATAAAAAAACTGTTTTTGTCCACACTTATTACAGTTTCCCTTAGCGTTCGCTTTTATTTATTATTATTATTTTTTTTTTTGAAAAATTTAAGTCGTGAGAAACGTGTATTCATATATTACTTAATGACTATGGAAAGAAAATAAATTACCTATCCCAAATATTAAATCAACAAATGAATATGTCTTTAATTTATTCTAGATATTTTATTAATTATAAATTATATTCAAATTTAAATTATTGCAAATTTTAGAATAAGTTAAAATATGTGTTTATTTGATAATTTATTTTTAAAATATTATTCTTTACTATCTATCTTTTATAGGAAAATTAATATTCATTTATTTGGTCTTTTATTAAATTAACACATTAATTTACAATAGAAATGCTTGTTCTAATATGCTGCATCGATTATACTAATAAAAAAAAAGTAACACGTCTCGTAAATAATTCTTTGAATTTCAAAGCATCATGTTCTATTTATATATTTAATGACAAATATGATCATTCAGTACATGGAAAAACTTTGAAAAAAGATCCTAAGCAGACGGAAAAAAGTAGAAGAATGTTTCAAAGGAATTCAAATTTTCTGGTTTTGAAAAAAAAAATAACGAAACTCCGAAGAGAAAAACAAAATGTGCATGTTCTTCGGTATGTGAAAAAGAAAAGGGAATGTGTTGTTCGCTGTCAATACGATTCCAGTTCCTTTTTTTTCGTACTGTGCCGGAAATGTGTTTTCTTTGAGGACAATAACATTCCAGACAAAAAGATAAATTCTTGGAATAATACGGTTTTTTCCTTTCTTTGCTATTTTAACCGCATTCTTTCAAGATAGGCATAAAAAAACTGCTATATACCAATTTCAAGCAATATTTGCTTCAAATATCTCATTTGTGTGTTTTGGCAAACTTTTATACCAGGGTTTTTTTTTTCAATTAAAATTAATTGTATATGTTCATAGGCAAAAGAAGAAAATGAATAAATCATGCAGTCGATATTACTATTCATATATTTATTATAATGTAGTATTTCAGTAGATTTTTACTGTTCGCCCATTTTAAATCAAGTTATCTGCAGCTGAACAAAAGCAAGAATTTTCTCAATGATATGATGCATAATGTTTACCAGTGTTTAGCTTTTTTAAAAAAATTTCTTATGAATATATATTCATCTTTCTTTTTTGGGGAAGTGGGGTGAATTTCGTATCCAAAAATAGGCTCTGTTTATTGCTGAAAATCAATATGTTCTATCATGATTTCAAAAATGCACATTTATTTTTATTAGTAAGCAGAATTTCGCTTGGCTTAGTCAAAGTCTTATTTGTGGTATCAGTTCAATGATCTCCTATTCTATTTGTTAATGCACTCTAGTAATAAATATAAAGAATATTATATATATATTTATAGAAGAATTATTTATATAAAATTTATTTTTGAAGCATTTAAAACGGCTTATTAGATATTTCTTTATAATCTTATTGTGATAACTGAAGAATAAAACTTTATTGGTTACAAGAGAGTAAAACTGCATTGAAGTGAATACTATATTTTCTTACTGTTTGCAAAACAAAAAATTTCGAACTTCCTTTCTCTGCATTTTAGTATTTCAGACAGAAAATCATATCTAGGTATAGGGTGAATTATTTTCATTAATGCTTAAATAGAAGTGATCTTGGCGGTAATTCGGTCGCTATATTGCTAAATTTAATTAACGAAAATATATGCTCTGAGATGAATCTAGACAAATTTAAGCTGATTCTTTAACGAGATACACTCGAGACTTCTAGTAGGAATTCAATACTTGTATAAATGCTATGTAACTAAGATATATTGAAGTAAAAAAGTTGACAATGATCACGCGTTTCATATTGCCTTGATAACAGATTGTGACTAAGAATTTGTATTTCATTGGATCAGTTTGTGTGATTTTTGTTTTTTTTTTCCAATTGTGAATTTATGAGTGAGATAATTCTCTTATTTTAGAAGAAAACCTATTGTAGTTTCTAAAGTATCCAGGATAACTTATTATTTATTCTCAAAGATCTTGCTTATTAACTGGGTAGATCTTTTCAACATTAAAATTGTTATGGAAATAAACAAATAGAGCCTACTATTGTCCTGTTCATCGTCTTTTTGGTCATCAGTGCTCTCTACTGGTGACTTTTTTTTAAAACAAAAAGACCCTTCTACTGCTTCCTTTTGTGTTTTTGCTCTGATTGACGAAATCCTTAGATTCTCACCAATTGAGTATATTTGGGCTCTTAGGAGTAGGCGTTTACACTGTCCATGTGATGAACTGTTTTGCAGTTTTGAGCGTCTATAGTAAGCAATATTCAGAAAAGGGAAATCTGCCAACTATACTACGCAATGTATAGTAGGAAAACATTTCGCATCAGGATTATAGTTACTCTAACTCATTACTGATTCATTTTTTTTTGTGGCTGTATTTCCAGAATAAACTCCCCAATCACGCAATATTGTTAGCTCATTTTGTTTTCAATACATTTACATCACATTTACAATTTTGTATTCCATTCGGATAACTCGTCTTCTGGATAAATTGTTTCTTATGCTCTAGAGCAGGGGTGGCCAACTTGCGGCACGTGAACCACAGTGTGGCACGGTAAATTCGTAACAGCGACAAGAGAAGATTTACTGAAACATTTTAAAAAGTTTGAAAAGATAATAAATGTGACCACTTTTTACAATTATAATAATGTAGTGTTAGACAAAAAAAAACACTCAAAATTTGGAACTCAAATATGTCTGTGAATAAATGTTTTAAATGAACATAATAAAATAAATATCACTCGAAACTAGGTGATGGGCACCTATAATAACCAAATTGTGAAAGCATCTGCAAGAACTAATCCTAATATAGATGACCTATAAAAATAAAAGTAATCCAAAAGCCACATCAAGTAAGTACTGAACGTTTAACAATTGTTTTTTGAAAAAATGTGATTCAAGCTACTCATTTCATTTTATACCAAACCTAATTGATTGAACCTATAAAAAATGTATTAACAATAAAAGATATGTTGCATTTTCATCTTATTTATATTTTTATATTTTGACGACATAGACTCGTAAAAAATCTGCTATTTGTGTAAAAAATTCATAATAAGCCTATAAGTAAATTTTTTCTCTTTTCCGTAATTGTTGGAAAATTGGAAGTGACACGCGTACTTATTTTTTTATCAAATAGTAGCACTCTTCACAAAAAGGTTGACCACCCCTGTACTCAATAGAATTTATATATTACGAGTAATATATAAGGTTCATATCTGTGAGTAAACAGCCGTATTATAACTGCTCAAAATAGAGCGTAGGTTTAAATATTCTTTTGGAGTAAAATTGAAGATTATTGCATGTTTCAAGGTGTATCTTTTCATTTTATTACAGAAATTACCAGCTCTTTTTTGTTTGTTTGTTTGTTCTGCCGGTAACTATACAAGTTGGTCTACCATAACGGGTGAAAGATCATTCACGAATTAGAAGATACATCTTTCAGTAAATGAATAAAAGCGATATTACTGACTAACTAAACGATGACTTTGATCCCAAAATGTCATCGCCAAATTTTTAAATAACCAGAAATTTTGGATAGGTCTAACTTCATTATTTCAGGAAGAATCTCTCGCTCTTTTTTACACTCTTCGTTAAAGACTATATTTTCTAAAATATTTGCCCCTTTTTCAATTAAATTGGGGCCTACTGTCAAATTCCTCAACACGGTCATTCGATCTTCTAATTTAACGGTCTATATAGACTTAAGTTCTTCAATGACTTGTTCTTGCTCCTACATTTCTATATGCCCATCAATTCAGCTCTTGATTAAGGGAATCCAGCAGTTTTTGATT
>BMAO01033152.1:0-16610 GCA_019973975.1 Trichonephila clavata | reverse complement strand
TAACGGGTGAAATTAATTAGACTGTGAATATAAAAAGTTGCATCGCACAGTTAAGAGAAGTGATAAAATATGTGAATCATGCCCAAACTATCTTATTACAGCTCAGAGCGATAAAAGCACACGCGCAGAATTCACAGTCTCATATTCGTATCTGTAAATAAAAGGTTTTAGTCGTGATGAAAGTGCGTAATATTACAATATTTTTTAAATTGGTGCGTTTGTTATTCACAATGTATTTGCGCACAATACTTCAAAATATTTTTCATATTTATTATACATATACTTATAAATAATAACTCATAATAATGAATAAAAATAGCTTTAAGAAATATAAAAAATCCATTGATAATACTTCGGTTTGTTTCATTATTTATATGATGAAGACCACAGACTTAATAGTGATATTTACACTTTTTTGTGATTTAATTCAATTAGTTGTTCCTTTACTTTTTTGTAATTTTTTATATGCTGTTATAATTTATAAGATACACATTATTTTTTTGTGATATTTACACTCTCTTATAAAAACTGGCAAATAAATTTAAAAAAATATCCTGTATGTGTGTTTTCTTTCTTTTTCTAAAATTTCTACTTCCGGTATTAAAAACCGGTATCGTGGTATTAAGACCTAAAAAAATATCGTATACCCGGTATTGAACTTTTGGTCTGATATTGCAATCCTTAGTTGTTATAAAAGTGGATAATTTTGTGTCGGGTAATTTTGCTGAAAATTATAAGCATAATATATAATGCTATCTTATTCTGTGTTTTTCTTAATTTCATGCTTGTATCAAATACATAGTTGTAAAAGTTTTCAATTAAATTAATATAATTCACTGATTTTAAAGTATGAATTTAAAATTTATAATAAAAAATATGAACTAATAAAATTTACACTATACATTTTTCTAAATATTTAAGAATTGTTCATCTTTTCTATTTGCTTTTCAATAATTTTAATATTAATTTAAATGCGTTGACAGTGTGTAAAATTTAAATTGAGCTTCAACTTTTACTTCAAACTAATAAATGAATCAACTAGCTCTAAAACTGTAAGAAATAGAATAAAGTTTTACTGCCAGATACACATTTTCAAAACTGCAATATAATATAAATAATAATATATAATTAAACTATTTATTTTCACAGAGGATATTTTTATAGTTGCATTACATAACTAATTAGATTTTAGAAAGGCAGACGAATTTTACCAAATATATCGAATCTAAATATTGGTATTAACGTAAATAAATTAAATGAAAATAAAATTTCAAGTATATATATATACAATTTTATTTAAAGATAATAAAAAATAACTGAGATATTACAAAAATTCTATTCTAAAATAATTATAATTAGAAAAATGTTCTTACATTCATTGTTAGTAATACGTATTGTGGAATTTCAACTACAATTCTTTCTTTGTACAGCTGAATTATAATGCTAAGCATCAACACGAATACATTACTTGAGAAAATGTTCTGACTAGATGCATCAGTATAGTTGACTCTAAGATAGATAGATATATTGTAAAAAATGTGGTTTGGCTGACAACTTTTTTGTAAGCATTTCCGAAATTAGAAAGAACTGTTTACGGTTTTTCCTCGAGTTTCAAAATGAAGTAAGAAAGTTGACGCGGTTACTAATTGTGACAATTTTTAATACATTCATTTTTTCGAGGTAATTTTTTTTCTTTGCATATATTTTTAGAATGTTCTGTTATTATATTGATTCTGATTGGATAAACTTTGATTTTAATATAATGAAAATAATTTGCCATTTTAAAGCAAATAATGCAAAAGTATTATCTTGTCCCAATATCGGGACAAGATGACAATTATTAAGACATGACATCATAAAATTTCATGTCACAATATACGAAAACTTAGCATAGTTCATTTAAAATTCAGCACCTTATAAAACACACGGAAGTATTTGGTAGATAAAAATCTCCAACAGCTCATGGCCATAATTTAGGCTTTTGATATTTACTGAACCCCTGCTGGGTGGCGTAACTGGTTTGGACCTGGCCTTGTTTGCCCAAATTTGCGGGTTCGACTCCGACCCAAGTTGGTGGATGCGAAAGCGACCACATGGTGGGATTATATGATAAAAGATTCCTGGAGTGCTCTCGACAAAAGAGAACAATTTCGCATCGTCAGAGCTCAGGTACGTCCCTCTGAGGAGGAAAATGGGCGTCAATTAATTATTGATCGTAATTGGTATACCATCTATATGGTGCTGCCCTAAAAAGAGATACCAGCTCCCGGGGAATGTACTGGGTCTGCAATGGAAAAAATATCCGTAGCCCCATTAGAAATAAAGGGAAAGGGAAAAAAATTATCGACCAATTGATACTCTGTTGCTAAATATAGAAAAATTACAAAATACGAAAAACACAGAAAGATTCAAGTCCCTTGTAAGAGAAATATATAGAGATAAGCAAAAACATATTGAATTAAACACAAATAAGTAATGTTTTAAAATTTGCTTCACTCTCTCTATTCATTAATGAAAACAAAAATTATTCGCCATTTCTCTGTCTAAAAAAAGTATTTCTCTAGTTTCAGTCCCATTTTCGAATAACCAAAGACAATTTTAACATCATTTCATAAATTTAATTTTCACTATTCGCACTTACATGTGGATTCATAACAATAGGTGACACTAACATCCAATTTAATATGCTCTTGCCCGAACAAACACAAATAAAAAAGCAATTAAGTGAAGTCAAAACAAATTCCTACATTTTATAACAATTTCTATGACAACAAAGAACTAATTTTCTTCGAGGCATCAACACATCGGTGATCCTTCGAATGCGATGCTAATCAACTTTTACGTTTCACATAACATGCATTGTGCTTCGAAGAAATTAAAATCGCCTCTTCCTGTGAAAAGAGACACTAGAACTTATTTATTGTCGAAAAGTAATTAGTTCCCTTAAAAATGTTTAGTCAATAAATCTTTATTTTTTCGCTCGATGTGCGAACACGTTTTGTAGTAAGTTAATTAAACAGATATTGAACAGAAGTGGTTTCATATTGAGTAGAAAAGGCTTCAATCGTTGAGTTTTTGTTTGAATAATAAGAATTTAATTTAAACGAGCGAGAATGTCCCTAATGACCTTCATGTTTAAATTCAAATACTTTCTGATACTTTTTGCTTTTTGTGTAACAATATACATTTTGTAGAGTTCTTCAGTTCAAGAAGACATGTATTTCTAATAATAAACAAATAATATAACAAAAATATTTAAAGTTAATTCCTATTTCGAATGTTTGAGTATAAAGTATTTTTTTAAAATTGAAAATTTGAATAAGAGAGATATATATATGCCGCGTTTTAAGTCAATATAAAGCATTTTTTTAAAAACGGTTTTTATTCAACGAGCAATTTCTGCGTCTGCTCTGAGAGAAAATGGACAAGCAATGAAGTATAAGAGACTTACACTTATGTCCAGATGTCTTAAGTACCCTTCTTAGGGCGAAGTTATATTTGAAATCATGGCATATGAGACTATAAAAATTAATGATCTAGGATTAAAAGTGTTCTGTTTGTAGCTATCTGTTCCGCGATAAATAGGGGTGCTTATTATAAGACTTGAAGATGCAATGGAATGTAAAAGTTAAATGTTGTGTAGGGAATTTAATTTTTTTAGGTCTAATTTCTAATTTAATTATCCTTATCCTTACATTATATATATATATATATATATATATATATATATATATACTGGTGTCCAAAAGTTAAGCATAAATCGTAAAATGCGAAAAACATGGATTAAATATTCGTAAAATTATTCCAAATTTCATGCGGATATTAATTGGGTGAGAAAGAAACATTGGGTTTATGCAAAACTTTTCAGTCGACTACGTCCTGCGCGAACCACCGGCGCGTGTCGGAACGCAGAGAAACTGATTCACGCAGCATAGGCAGTTCAGACAAGTTTCGTGCAACTGCTGTGCGAAGGAACGTTGTTAATCACCAAACAAGGTGAATGATGGCACAAAGACGCCAATTGGACATGTTTACGAAAGGAAGAATCGTCGGAATGCTGGAATCCTCACGATCACAAACCGAAGTGTCTCGAATTCTGAATGTGGACCAGTCTGTGATCTTAAGACTGGGCAGAGGTTTCAAAGAACGGAAGATGTTACCCGACAACCAGTATCAGGTCGACCAAGAGTCACGACCCCTCGCCAAGACCGATATCTGGTAATAAGTGCGCGACGTCAGAGGGGCAGTACTGTCAGAGCACTGGGTTCGGCGCTCACAGTCGCCACAGGAATACGAATTTTGAGACGAACTGTTTACAGGAGACTCAATCATGCTGGCCTGTATGCCAGAAGACCAGCAGTTTGCATTCCCCTCACGTCTGCGCATAAACGCGCTCGTTTGAACTGGAGTTTGAAACATCAACATTGGAGTGTGGAGAGTGGGCCAATGTAATGTTCAGTGACGAGTCCCGGTTTAGTCTGAGTAGTGATTCTCGGCGGGTAACGATATGGAGAGAACGTGGAATACATTTTGAACCAAGAAACATAACGGAAAGACATCATTTTACATCAAGGGAGTAATGGTATGGGCAGGCACCATGATGGACGATCGCACAGACCTCCATTTCATTGACACGGGGTCTGTGACTGCTCAAAGATACAGACGAAGTGAGCCTTATGTTCATTGTTTTGAGGTGCTGTCGGTCCTGACTTCATACTCATGTATGATAATGCGCCATGTCACGAGCGGTGATGATTGATGACTTCCTTGAAATGGAAAACATCCAGCGCATGTCGTGGCCTGCGAACTCTCATGATTTAAAACCTATCGAGCATGTATGGGATATGCTCGGGAGACAAATTGCAGCCCTTTCGCACCCACCAAGCTCCGTTACAGAATGAAGAGAGCTCCAAGAATCTTGGAACCATTTGAGCCCATAACTCATTCATCATCTCATAGCAAGTATGTTAAATCGCTGTGCAGCGTACCTGGCTGTCAGAGGTGACCACACACCCTATTAACTGCAGCATCAATATTTTATTTAATGTTTTTTTCATTTTTTCTTTAAAGTGTGAATCGTTGCTATGCTCAGTTTTCTTTCAAACTGCTACTTTGGATAATAAAATTAATTATTATCATTTTTTGATTTACTTCCTTATTTATTACCCTTTTACACTTGCATATCACGTTTCCCTCCATTCTGATTTACAGTTCCTTCTTTATTCACAAAATTATCAAATATGCTTAACTTTTGGACATCAGTGTATATATATATATATCTTTATATATAAAATATACGTGTTACAGTGTTTATCGCGATGGACTTCGAAACTACTTAACCGATCATAATATAATTTTGCATACTGTGTGTCATTTCGTCCAACTTAAAACATAGGATGGTTTTTATTTCAATTAATCACGCCATAATTTTTTTACTGCCGGAAATGTGAAGAATCCGGAAAAAACGTTGCCAGATTCCCGTAAGGGATGCTCATGTGTCTGTGGAAGAAGATATTGCAACAGAGGGGTGAAGGTTCTCGGTACTCTCGGCGTTATTTAAACAGCCATCCGATTTTTGTTTTTTAAATCAGACAAAAAATAATTACGGAATCAGAAAGATCATTTCTTTTGCCCCGATACGGTATATATATATATATATATATATATATATATATTTGCAAAATAATGATATTTTCTATTTTTTAAGATTTTTTTTTATGAAAATGAGTTAAAACTGATGCGTTTTTATGAAAATTTTTTCTAAATCGTTGCGTATGAATTTATTTTCGTGTTATTAAAACGATATTTTGTGTTAAATAAGTTCATGCGTTTTTCTTTTTGAATCAGTCATTTTAAAAATAAAATGCTTAAAACTTTTTTTCTATGATTTTTTAAATAATACTCAAAATCTTAACATTAAATAACTTCGTCATTTATTAAAATTATGGTACGAAACTTTTTTTACGTTTGTAGAATAACGTTGTCCAACTTCTGTGTGAAGATTGAAAAACTTGCTTAAAAATTACGGATTTTAAAATTTTTTTTGTGATTTTCGTAAAATACCATTTTTGCGAGAAGTAATTTAAACAGTTTTTTTGTACATTTTTTATTTAAAAGTACTTTGATTTTGCAATTAATGTGTGAAATTTTAAAACTTTAACGTGAAAGTTAAGCCATCAAAAAAATGAAAACTTTAAAAAAATTCTCAATTGCGTCGAGGTTCACTTTGCGTTAGCTTTCTGTTTGGAAGACGGGAAAGGTCCAGGTAGTTTTGAGTCTTTCGCTGAGTAGTAAAAAGGGGAAATCCCCATAACACAGGACGCTCATTCATAAAACGCATCACAACCGAAAGTTTTTTTTTATTCTTAAAGATTGATTTATTGAAAAACAGTAGAATAAAAGAAAAAAAATATAAAAAAAATTAAGGAAATATTCTTAAATATATTTTTATTACTTAGTATTATTTTCTTTTTGAATTTTATACTGTGAAATGAATCAATATCGTTGCGTTTAAATAAAAATTATTTTTAAAACTTTTAGTAACAGTGATTTAAAAAATAAAAAGCCAAAAACGTTTTTGAACAAACTTTAATAAAACACTCAAAATACTAAATAATTAATAATTTCTTCTTTTATAAAGATAATTGCATGAAATTCCCCCCCCCCCGTGTGTCAAACATTTCAAAAAATCCTCACTATTTTGCTTCAAGATTTAAAATGTAGTGAAATTTTGTAATTTGAAAAATCTCTTCTTTTCTGTCTTTTTTCAACATACAACTATTTTTAAAAAGGCTACATTTTCGTTTCCGGAACTAAAAAATTGCAACGAAAGAATTGAAAAGTGAGTGAGTGATTTATAAATTCGCACTGTTCGCCTATTTGAGGGTTTGGCGACAGACCTCGACATTTTCAATCATGGTCAAGTGACGAGGACGACACCTGAGCTTTCACCCATCTCTCCTAATTACCACACCACACCAACGCAAGAACAAATTTTGAAAGAGGGAGTTTTAATGACATGTTAAAGAAATCACTCACATCGCGCATACACACACATAAGTGCTATCGTCCTGAGGGAACGATTTGATTTATGATTTATTCTGGATTTGAAAACTTTTGATTTATTCTGGGCAAGATAATCCAGTTGTTCGGATATACTATGTTTTCTTTTACGACATTATCGCATGGTTTTAGGTAGTTCTCTTTTTCCTGCCCATTCATTGGTGGATTTGTTTATTTCATCCATTTTCTGTAAAGAGTAATATTTAAATAATTATGCATTCTTCTGAGTCAGTCTAAATAAATTACTTATTTAGATTATATTTATGTAATGAATATGTTTGTATGGTACTAACGTAATATGGCAACAACACCAACGTTCAAGATTATTCGCGAAGTTGGCAAACCTGATATCGTTCACGCTGAATTGGCAACCATGTGCTTCTTTCATTTAATGTCGCTAATACAGTTGCTATAATACGTAAGTAGGCCTTATATAATATCATGTACTATATAAGACTCTAGGAAAGCTTATGCCCTGAGATCGACTTTTCTTCTCTTAGCAAACAAAAGAAGAGAGTTCGTACTTTCCACAATTAACGCTTTTATTTTTGTTATAATCTCCAAGTTGTCATCATTAATATAAACCAAAATTGTGGCAATTTTTCGTCAATAAACTTCCTTAAACTTTCGAACTTAAATTCTATCAGTCCATTTTTGCGCTTAAATACTCTTTTAACTGAATAAAAAAATAGAACACTTATTTCCTTTTTTTCTTAACTTTGATCTCTGACAAAAGAATAATCTTTTCCCCCTGTTATTTTCGTTAGCACTGCTTTCTTTCGTTCATTCGCTGGAGTTGGGTGGAAATGGGCTGTGTACATACAATTTTTATTTAAAAAAACCCACGCACATAAAAAATTTTAATTTCAAAACTAAGCGCGAGTCACCAATCCAAGCACAATTTCCCCAAAACCCAAAAAAATTTAAAAAATTGAGTAGCGTAACGCACCCGAACCTGACGCTTAATTTAAATTCACTTTTCAGCAATACGCTGTTAAAGAATTTATTACTTAAAAAATTGCAACTAAAATTTAACTAATGTCTAAATCTGGATCTACGCTTAGCATTATCCAATTGGCACCAGCTATTAAAGAAGTAATGCAAATTTTTAACTTCTATTGTGTAGAAATAAAATTCATTTAATTTCTTTTCTGACAAGTTGAGAAAAATCTTATATACCAAAAAACAAAACACAAAAAACAATGGAATTTATAAGCATTTAACATTATTACAATAGTCATTTAATTCATTTTATTTGTAAAAAAAAATAGTCCTTTCGCTTACACGCGCTATTATTGAGGCTTAACTTCATTTTTCTTCCTAAGTTTTTTCCTCACTATCTATTGCATTTTCTTTTTGCATTGAAATTTTCTGCAGGATGGGGAAGGTTGGATCCTGCAAAGCAAGCTTAACCCTATTTCACTGTCCTAATTCAGTGATAGCTCTGTAAATATAATAATCTTCCATTTTGGTCTGTTGACTTCTTAAATGTTTATTTATATTTGACGGGTTTTTATAGGTTTTTAAAATCTATTTGCATTCGTTCTTAGCTTTGTAGGAATTACAATTTGTCTTTTGTTACTTTATTTTATTATGCTATACATATCACAGTCTTTTTTATTTTATTTAAAAATAATAATAACCTGGAGGATTACAATGGTAATTATGATTTTTAGGCAAAAAATTTACAAAAGAACCAGGAAGAGTTTTCTGTTGACCAAGCATCTAACTGCTTACGTGCCATTTGTTTGTAAAAAAATTCCGCTTGGTTTGCGATAAAGTCGAGAATATCAGAACTGGACATACAATCAATGGAAAAATATGGTGTTCTCCGACGACTCATAATTCAGTTTACATGAGTAATTCTCATTGCAGTATAATATGGAGATAATCTGAAATACGTTATAATGGGTCTATCCGCGTTTTTCCTAATAATCCTCATGGGAAAATGCTTTCTTTAAATGTTATTTAATTGAAAACTTGTGGTAACTGTAGTTACCCCTTACATTTGAATCCTCCTGTCTATCTGAAAACCCGGCTAGATGTGTAGGAGGAACTAAATAATCCATAGACATTATTCCAATCTAAACTGATTTATTAATTCTTATCACTTATTAAGAAACAGACCCAACACAATTCTAATTAAGGTATATAAACAATGGTAGAGTGCAGAGGTGAGATGCGGGGATAATATTACAACAGAACTTCAATATTACAGAACTACGCCACACACTAATAATCAGCTTTTACTTGATCAATTTTACGATACCTGATTCCTTAATGCTTCGGTTCCTTCAAGGAGAACTTCAGGCACTATCTTTAGCTGGATCAAATGGCGATGGCTCCACGCTCCGTAATATTTAATTTTACTGCTTTTCAATCTTTACTAAACATTCTCCTTGCACACATCAAACGCATCAACTTCACTTAACCTGTTAAAAACTATGTGTCGACAGCTCTCTTGCTTCACTTTACTTCATATAATTTAACTTGACCTCTTACTTCACTCTCCTTCAACTCGCGATAACCGAATTTATGTAATATTCCTCATTTACATAAATCACGTTTGGTTTCTCGATGAAGGTTGGTTGAAATAAATATTTTGATTTAAAGATAAAAGAAGAAGTTAGCAGAAGCCCGTATAGATCTGTCACAAACTTCCTCCCAAAGAAGAAGACGCGATATATGTAAATTATGTCGTGTATTTATTAGCTTTCAGATTCGAGAAGAAGAGAGAGAGAGAGAGGTTGGAAGCTAAAGAATGGCAGTGAGGATTAACGTAAGATAATGGAAAGCTAGCCGAAGGTATGTAGTAAATTATCTGCTTAATATTTATAGTTGAAGATTGGTCAATTTGGTATTTGATTCGGATTAGCGTTGACATAAAGTAAGTTATAAAATATATACTAAATTAACTTATATATTCTTCCTCGCTCTTGCTCCCTTAGTTTACAGTGCAATTCCTAATCTTGGTTGTTCAAGTTTGTTAGGTTGTTGAATCTCGTAAATAAATTGTGTTGTTTTGATTATGGATAGTTTTCCTTCTAACTCTCATACACTGATGGTTGGGGAAACTCAACCATCATTACAATGTTATTGCCTTCATAACATCATAGGACGATGTTAGTATCGTGGTGGTGGTGGTGTTTTGGTATGAGAGAGCATAATGTCTCACAAACAAAATACTCACTTTCATGTTTTGGGCTGCTAAGTAAGTGCTTATTAAAAGCAAACAATAAAGCAAACCGAGGGTTATTTGCGACGGACCTCGCAATTTAGAATCATAATCAAGCGAAAAGGTTGACACCTGAGCAGGCACCTAAACTTTCACATCACACCACCGGGAAGCCTTGACAGATTTAACGAGTATCAGCCTCTCTACACAGTGGGTCTTCAGCACCATAGGGGTTTGAACTCATGGTACTATGTTTTCAGTGGAGTTTCCTTTAACGGAACAAAGTACAGGGATGAGATTATAGAAAACTTCTTGTCATTCTTTTTCGAGATTCTAAGTGTTCACAGCTGTATTTATGGATGACCCTTCTGAACTGTAGAGGAACATCATGAAAGTGAATATATCAGTCACATTCAATGGCTAGCAAAATCCATGACTTAAATCTGATTAAGAATGTGTAGGACGTATTTAACGTGTGGAATGTGTGGGACGTGTCAGATTGTCAACCTCCAGTAAGGGAAATTATCGAGTCCAAATCCAATCTGTTGTAAGAGTGCCAGAACCTATCCCCACAATTGATATAGACTCACATTCTAAGCCTGGAATATTACTCTAATGCTTGTATTGCAGCAAGAGCTAAGCAACATTAAGACTGTGGCGGAGGGGTATCTATATAAGCCAGTAACTGCCTCCGGATTGAAGTGATCATTTTGGTCTAGTGGTAAGTTACGTGCTTACGGTACAGAAGGTGCCGAGATCGAATCTCCTTCTTTGGTGACTCTGGCTGAAATTTGAAAAGAAACCCCGCAACCTTCTTGCAGCTGTCGTGGCGCTATCTACCCGCCGCAAATGCAACCAAGCCGTCAGACAAAAATGACCCAGCCTAGCTGTCTCACTCAAATGACGCAACAACAAGCCATCACACCCAAATGACGCGACCAACAAAGCCGCCACACCCAAATGACGCAACCAACAAAGCCGTCCCACCCAAATGACGCAACCAACAAAGCCGTCACACCCAAATGACACAACCAACAAAGCCGTCACACCCAAAATGACGCAAGAAACAAGGCGTCAGAACCTAATGACACAACAGCAACAACTCCCACGCTCACCATAACAACGATATCGTCCATTCACCAACCAACTCACTGGTATGGGAGGGTGTGGCGGTGGTATCTATGTAAGCCAGTAACTGCCTCCGGACTGAAGTGATTATTTTGGTTCAGTGGTAAGTTACGGGGTTGCGAGATCGAATCTCCTTCATTGTAACCCTGGCTGAACTTTGAAAAAAAAACGCAACCTTTGGGCAGCTGTTGTAGCGCCATCTACCGTCCGCAAATGCAACCAAGCCGTCAGACACAAATGACGTAACCAACAAATCGTCTCACCCAAATGACGTAACCAACAAGCCGTCACACCCAAAAGAGGCAACAAACAAGCTGTCACATCCAAAATGACGCAACAAACAAGCCGTCAGAACCTAATGACGCAACAGCAACAACTCACACGCTTGCCATAACAACGATATCGTTCGCCTACCAACTCACTGGTATGAGAATGTGTGGTGGTGGTACCTATGTAAGCCAATAACTGCCACCGGAATGAAGTGATCATTTTGATCTAGCTGTAAGTTATGTGCTTACGGAATGGAAGGTACCGAGATCAAATCTCTTTTAAGACTATTTATCTTCTAAGAATAACTGTCAAATTTTTTGCATTTTCTTCATTTTATGTCAAGTAATAAATTTACTTTCAAGTGTTCTTCAACTGTGCTTTTTATTTTTAATAGCATCCTAACTAAACACACAAAACTTCATTGATTATTCTGTCATTCATTTTGCATCTACTTAAAAAATAAACACTATACTTTAACTTTTTGACATCAGTGTACACATACATGTGGTTTAAAATACAAGTTTTCAAAACAACGAAGCAAAAAATTCTAATTCTGAGTGAAAAGGCTTGAGGGCAAAAACTGAATGGTCCAAGAGTTAACAGTATTCCAAAGGGAAAATATATATATATGGTAAAAAATCAATCTAATAAAATAATAATAAATTCAAAACCTTCCAAAAAATGGAAATAAATCTTTTTCATATTTGTTATAATCTTAGATATCGATCAAATTCCACAAAGAAACGCAGAGAATGATAATTCATTTTGACTCTACAAGGAGTTTTTCAGGCGGAAATGTGGCTTTGCAACTTGAATGAATTTATCACAAAAGACACACAAAAAAGAGTGTCCATTGTTTGCACACAGTCACGCGGAAAACAAATTGTCAACAGTCTTTTCAATGTTTCTTCGCTGAAGGTTCAAGAGATTAAAAAAAAAAACCGCACACATTATAGCACGTGGTTTTATTCTTTCTTAAGTGAAAAATGGGAAAGAAAATGTCTGAAACACAGAATAACGTACGCTTGAATAAACTTTTAAGCATTATATATATAAATATTCTATTCATTTTTTAAGATAGTTTTATTTTGTAATGGATGGTAAGAGAAAGAGAGAGAGAGATAATTTTTTATACCTTATTGGATGTAAAATAATGTAATAATAATTGAATAAAAGGAGAAATTTAAGAAGTAAGAATGAAAAATGGTGTAATTTAATTAGTTGGACATTAATTTAGGGACAATATGCTTTTCTAAGGTAATATTTGAGACCATTGGAGTTGAAATAAGTATAATGATAAAAACTGATGTTAGACACAAATTTCTTCTTTCTTAACCAATTACCTGTGATTGACGAATATACTCGTCATGGAGAAGTTTCAGGATTTTGTGTATTGACGAGTATACACGTCATGCCTTAAAAAGTAGTGACCATTGACTATTTAAATTATAATTTTGGTAAAAACATAAAAACACAAAACATATTCTCAAATTTCAAGATGTTTAGAATATTTTGAGGTCAGACCAGAGTAAAACAAATAAATAAAAATATCAGTGCTTTCTCTGAAGTAGCGTATAAGATTTCACAACGTATTTATTTATGTGCGATGATCATGATTTTTAGACGTTAGCTCAGTGTTTCTCAAACAGTGGGGCGTGCCCAAGGGGGCCTGATAAGGGGTGCTAGCACATCAAAGAGAGGGGGAGAGTATATTGAAAAGTCGAAAACAAAAATTATCTTAAAAAATTATCAATTTACTGAAAGTAACCCAACAAAAACTTTCGGACATAATGAAAAATAAAATACACATTTACACTGATATTATACACTTATAAATATATCACAGTACTGCGAGATGTATTTTATAGTTAATTTAAGAATACTAAGTTGAAAACGAGTTTAACAATACCAGTGACCCATGAGCTTGTCATATATAAATTTGTACACAAAAAGTAACACTTATCTTAATAACTTGAACTGTTAAAAATTAATCCCTTAACAGCCGATTAAAAGTTACGCAATTCACTCCCCAATGCTACTGCTTACGTAGGAAAGTGTATGTGATGTATTGGGGGGGGGGGAGAAAGGGAAAAAATAATTAAATCCTTTGAACTAAGTAAATCCTTCGCAAACACTGTCAATGTCCTTTTTTTTGCATTCCAAAGCTTTCGGAATAATTTTTTATGGATAGTAGTGCAAAAAAAAAGGATCGTACTTCGGAAAGACGTATATATACGTTCATGGCTATTAAAGTTGAGCGAGACGTTTATATACGCCAGTGGCCCTTAAGAGGTTAAATTTGTATTGTAAGTTTAGCGTCAATGAATTCAATGCATAGTTATTGTATGTAGGGAGGGCGATGAAAATAATGTTTGAATATTGGTTGCAAACATTAAAAGCTTGAGAACAACTGTGTCAGCCTAAAAGGGGCAAATGAAAAAGTCGGGAGGTTGATTTATTATAGGTTTCCTTCAAATATGGTCAGCTATGGAACAAATGCGAGACGCCGATCAGGCGCTGAGCTCATTGATAGCTGTTGGCCCAAAGTTACCTAGCTATCGAGGGGTGTAAATGCCAATTGTTTGATGTTAGAACCACGTGCTGACATTAAGTAGTCCAATCAGTGGCGTAACGTGCACCCCTCACTGCGGGGGGGGGGGGGTAAAGCCTGACTGACACCCTTAACGTAGGTTTTCTCAAAATTAGCTTTACATTTTTTAAAATCGAATTTTTAAGTGATTTTCCAATTGGCGAACAAACGTCATTCACAATCAAAACTTAAAACGTCAGACGGAGAATCGGATAAAATGCTAGTGAGATATAAAAATTCATCACTGTTTTTATTACAGTATACATTACCATAGTTGTAGGCAGAAGAATAAAAAAAAAGACATAATTTACTTTTCAAGAAGCAGCAAAGTAAATTACTGGCGTCTTTAGTCCCCCCCCCCCTGTGTTTCAATTTCATTTAGCGAAGTCGTAAATAACGTACATCTGTTATGCTTTTTTCAAGTAAAATAGCATTACGATACTTGGAAAAGCATAGAGAGGATTTTGAATGCTTATTTGATGATAGATTTATAAGTATTCAATCAAAGAAGCATAATGAGAAGAAAGCTTAATGGAATGAATCAGTTTTTTATTTCTTTTTCATGAGATCATTTTTGCTTCATACTAAGAACTCTCCTTATTAAAAGTTGCAGTATTTATACGCTAGAATATAATCGAACTTTAGGTGAAGCTTATCCCGGGATTCAGAAATGAAAAATAGGGTAAGTGATAGCTTTTTTCTTTCTTAAGAATTTGAAACTGAAAATTATTTTACAGTGTTCGTGTCTTTCTTAGTGTTCGTTTTTATTTAAGTTACCAGGTCATCTATCGTTAAATTTACCGTTTGAACAAATATTATAAATACTCTCTAATGTTATACATCATTTACTCAGACTCCAGTTGATTTTGTATTCAGTTATAAGTTTAATATTAAATATTTTACGTGATGTATAAGGGTACATTATGTTATCATTTGCCAGTCCTTTTTATATATACATATTTATATGCACACACACGTGCCAGAAAAAATGTTCTTATGGACGAATGAGAGAGATAAGCCTGAAGAAACCACTAGCTTTGATAATTCAATGCCGAAGCGACTTCAGGAGGTTTTCAAAACTCGGGTTATCCAACCAGCTATTAAATAGATCATTATCCTTTTCAATAATTTTTATAGTTACTACTAAAACAATAAAGGCAGACTTTTTCGACTTGATTTTTGTTGGTATCGCTACAAACCTGTCCTTGTTTTAAAAGCTACGAAAGCAAACCGAGTTTACTTTTGTTATTTTCAATACTTGTAATGAACTAAATAAAATATAATTTTAAAAAAAATTCAAATTCCTGTTCAAAGGGGGCCAAGACTGACCTTGCGGGGGGGTGATTATTTTCCGTTACGCCACTGGGTCCAATGCCATGCTGCTAAAAACAGTTATTTTATTGGGGTAGGAAAACAAGGATGCTTTCTGGTAAGAGGTCAGTGATTAACTCTGCAGCACCTACTCCAGAACTTTCTTACTATCAAGACAAGTAGAAAATACTTTGTCAGTAAAGAAGGAAGTAAATTAGTGTGTGTTTAGGTCTCTCAGTCCGGGAACTTCGATGGTCACTAAAATGCATAGCATCCAGAAAACTTAAGATTGAAAGAACCGTCGCACACACGCACATACAAGCACACGCACGCACACACAGTCTCAGGAACCCGCGAACAAACTAAATTACTGTATAGCTTCGTACACAGAATCCACACACAATAAGTATTAGCAATAAAATTCGCAACCTTATAAAATAAATCCCTCTTTTTAATTCAATATTTTAACAGCGCAATTTACTCTGTGATTGACGAGTATACTCGTCATTGCTCGATTTCCGTAACATTATGTGCACTTTCAAACTTTAGCACCCAGTTAAATTGTTAAAGTATTCGAATGACAGTAACAGAGTACCAAAATTGTAAGAAATAACTATTTGAAACTAGGATTGGTAATGAAATATAAATAATTTTTTTTTGTTATATACATTTTTTCTACAAAAAACACACATGAATAATATTTAAAAAATTTAATTTACTCATTTAAGAAACGAATCAATGTATTATCATTAGAATATTTTAAAGGAATACAGAAAGGACTTTTAAAAAAACATCGAAATAATGTTTAATTATTTAAAACTGCATCATTATACCTTAGGCAATATATTCACGATATTCTCCTTAATTTTCGCACAAAGGGAAAATATCATAAATATATTTTGCTAGATTATTATATTTATTCAAACTAATTTCAAGATTTTTTCTAATTAGAAAATGAATACATATTTTAATTACTTTTAAATATTAACATGAATACAATATTTTACTAATTAGCGAACATCAAAATAAATGCTTGTAAGTCATGATTTATACGAGGTGTGACACACACACACA